>JANHFM010000188.1:86878-97859 GCA_032468115.1 Grayia smithii | reverse complement strand
GGGGCTAGGGAGAAAACAGTATTTTGAAAGGGCCCATATGTCCTAGTAAATGAGTTTTTGGGAGTCCAAGAGTTATCATAACTCCAAGGATCCCCCTCCACTTCCTATCAAGAATTGCTGAAACCATCAGAAAGCTTGAAGAAGAAATATTTTGACAGGCAGTCCTCGAGTTAGGACCATAATTGAGACTCCAATGAAGGCCATGAAGTGAGTCACATAACCAGAATCAATTTTACAACTTATGGGGCAGTTGTTAAGCGAGCACATTGGCTGTAAAGTGAATGTGGCAGTCATTAAGCCAATCCATTGTTTGCTATGAGGTGGTTTTTGTTGAACACTGCAAGTAAACACTGATTCCTGGCAAAAATGTCATGTGATCATGGGGCACTACAAATGGCCGAGGGCCCAAAATGTGGCCATTTGACTGCAGGCAGAGGGGGGGCAGATGTTGGATCTTTGTAAGTTTTTCAGAATCCAGCAGAACTTCGGTCATTAAGTAACTGGTCTTAAGTCAAGGACTACGTGCAGTTCCAATTCTCTTCTGGAGCAATTTGTTATTTAGGAATTGGGGAAGGCAAACAGCAGTTCCTTTGCGTAGCTGCATAACACTCCTCCATAAAGCTCCACTGCTAGGCCTATTCTGTACTCAAAGTTCAGGAAGTCTGCATAAATCAGGAAAACTTGGTGAAGGGGAAGCAAGGCAGCTTGTCTTGGATCTCTTCAAACCTGGAGCTGACACAGCTGCTTCAAGAAAAGCTATGCCTGAGGGGTGATATCAGCTGATATCCTGTCAGGCAGAGCTGCAAGCTCTAAAATTCAGGTGTAAAAGGGGATGCTGTCTGCCTTCTTTCATTAAAAGGAACCCTGTGCATTGTGTACTTTTTTCTCAATCAATCCAAACCCCAGGGAATTATTTTACACACACACTATAACCTTTTGACAGCTACATTGACAATTATTGAAAAGGTGCAAATCCAATTTATTTTGGATTCCAATCAGCTATAATGACAACACTGCAAAATAAGAGGAAATCCAATACAAGTCATTGGGTCATTGGTCTCTCCTAAGCACTGGTGACTCTGTAACTTTGTGTTAGCTCTGCTACCATTAAAGTCCCACCTAACAAAGAAAACTTCTTTCCCTCAGAACAAGTAAAATCTCTATTTTCAGCAGACAGCTGAACCAATTGCTTTCTCTCATGGGCTTTGGAAAGAATTTCTTGGGGAAACCTTAGGTGGGGCTTTAAGTGAGCAGTGGATGGATTCAAAGCCAAACGTGAGGCTATTAGTGCACCTTGTCTGACACCCTCTTAAACCCCCCATTTCCCATTTCTTTTTTGCCTATCTGTATCTTTTACTTTTTTTTTTCATCCAACACAGTTCTAGAAATGGGACAGGTCGGTGCCATTGCTTATAGATAAATTGATTTAGGATGTGCGGATAGGATCACAGAGTAGCAATTATTTGCATTTTACTTTAGTAAGTCCAAATAAAAGCCAAAATCAAAGGCATAACTGCAAAAGTGATGCATTTGCAAATATTTATCGCAGAGGAGGAAAGACAGCAAATTATCTTGCCTCCTTCCCTTGAAACTCCACCTAACAAGCCAAAAACATGTTTACACATTTCCACTAAAGCAGGATACGGGTCTCAATGCCATCCCATCATGTGGCAATCTGACAATTTCGGATGAAGTCTAAACTTAGTCAACAATTAGTTTATGTTAATATATCTGCTCTCATAGACCTTCACACCCTTTGATAACCGTCTGTGGCTTGAACACGTGACAGGAACAAGAGATACAGACTGTCTCCACTGGACTAGATTTGCTCTTCCCCTACATCTTTTTTTTTTTTCCTATTGGTTTTAAAGTGGGAGGCAGGGCCTAATTTTGATGTAAGGTACTTCTGTACAAGCCACATTCCCTGATATTATGGGTAAAAATACTAACTGGTTATGAAACCAGTTCCCGATAAGTTCCCATCCCTCTGTAGCTTGCAATATGATCTCGGCCTAACTTCTCAGTTCTCAGGGTCGGGTAGAGGATCAAGTGTTGGTTCACCGCCCACGTGAATCTCCCTGGGCTAACTCGGTTCCTGCTAAAACTTTTCAGCAAAGTACATAACATTCTGGAAACAGGAAACACACCCACCCACTTTCCCCCCCTCAATCGGCTGTCATTCAGTGGCTGTAACACCAGTTCTGAGACACGATTGTAAAACAAAAATGCATTGTGGCTAAATATAGACCGTCAGTTTGGGGCTTGGCTCTCATGTTACCGAGAGACAGTTCCCTGTCTGTATTTGAGCAAGGTGCTAACATCTCAAAGAGGGCACAGAGAAAGAAGCAGAACGCAGCTGAACAACTGCATTTCCCCACCTTTTGGTGAAAAGGGAAATCAACCCCTTAATCGTTCCTTTTCAGCTCCCCTTTCAGCTGCGCCGTTGAAAAAAAAACAATAATGAAAGGTTGATCTTTGCAAACGGGCTTTGTAGTTGGATTCCTGCCTTGTCCCAGGCACGCATGCATACATAACTTTTCGTTTTTGTCTGCTTGCTTTTCACACCCACCAACACTCGTAAATGCAGGCAAGAGAGGAGTAAAGTTTCCAGAACTTACTTTAGAAAGTTTTTTGAGAGAGAGAAAAAGAGAGAGCAAGGCAGCGATCCCCCCCCCCACACACACACACCTTTTTTAAACACACGAAGCGTTTGTCATTTTGCACAAGGAGGGGTTTTGAGTACTCACGCGGAGCAGAGGTTGTTGTAGTGTTAGGGAAATTCATCCTGTAAGCATTCAGAAATGCTCCCCCCTTACTTTTTTTTTTTCCTCACTGACTGTGTGCTTTCCTATCCGCGTCCAAAGATGAATGAAGCAAAGCTGCAGCAAAGACCGGGAAAGCAAACGGGAGATTGCTCAGATACTTCCAGCATGGTTCTTGACCATTTACCACTGGAAAAGGAAACAGCACATTCAGCTCGCATGAAAAAGGGAGGAGCCTTGCTTTTATAGATAAGCAACAGCTTCTTCTTCTTCCTTTTTTTTTTTATGCAGTCTTCCTCTTCTGCTAATATTTACTGTGGGACATTTCCATCTTTAGCAAGGGATATGGTTTTCATTGTTCTTTTGCCTCTACAGCAACAGGTTTTGCAGAGTTTTGTAATCTTTCTAAAACTTAAGAAAAAAACTTATGTGAGAGGTAGTAGAAAAACTTTAAAAATGAAGCACAAAATGAGGTCCCTTCTTTTAATTTCTAGCTCGTTGTAAAATCTTGAGATGGCCTTGAAGTCAGCTAAAATGTTATGCATTCTCTTAATAAATCAATAATAATACATAGAATACTTCCCTTACAAGATTTTAAGGGAAGTATTCTATGTATATTATATATACTATGGGTTGTAATAATGATCATCTAAGATCTTGAGAACTTGAAAGCCCCACCTTAAGCCTGAAAGCCAGCCTGGTGACTTTGAGCCAGTCTCTATCTCTCAGTGCAACCCACCTCACAGGGTTGTTGTTCTGGAAAAAAATCAGCAGGAAGGAGTATTAGGTACATTTGCTGCCTTGAGTGTAATGTGTTAAAGGGTTAAAAATCTAATAAATTGTGTAGATGATTCAGGGGTGAAACCCAAAATTTTTCCCTACCGGTTCTGTGAAGGATATTGCAAAATCTCCATTCCCACCCCACTCCAGGGGAAGGATACTGCAAAATACCCATTCCCCTCCCTCCTGGGGGATGAATATTGCAAAATCTCCATTCCCAACCCACTCTGGAGCCAGCCAGAGGTGGTGTTTGCCGGTTCTCCAAATTACTCAAAATTTCCGCTACTGGTTCCCCAGACCTGTTAGAATTTGCTGGATTTCACCCCTGAGATAATTATCATGAGCAATGACCATAAAGAAGATCAAGTTCCCATAAAGATTTTTCTGTAAGATTTAAAAATATGTGTTATCATGAGTAAATATTTGTGTTCATGTTTTTAGGAATTTATTTTGAATATATTACTTTGCTCTGATACTGAAAACACTATCGGATATTCTTTTGTTTATTTCTGTTTGTTCTTGGTTCTCAATCAGTAATTCATGTAGCTAATAATGTTGGGTTATGTCCTTCTCTTTCTCTAGCATTTAGGAAGATGTAATTTCCTGTTAGGAATATTATTCTAGTCATTCATTTATCCATTCCATGCTTAATGAATCCATCCTTCTCACAATTTCAGAAAAGGATACACAAATCTTATCTTGTCCATTTTATTTATATAAATGGCTTGTGAGATTGGATAGGTCAGAGGCTGCAGTACAACCACCTCTTAAAATAATAAAAAAATGTGGGCAATTCCCCTTTTGCACCATAAATAAAATTAAAATTTTCTCTGGAATTAGGACTGGGAAAGAAAGAAAGAGAGGGGGGGAGGGAGGAAGGGAGAGAGAGAAGAAAGAAAGAGAGAGAGAGAGAGAAAGAAAGAAAAAGAAAATAAAAGAAAATAAAAGAAAGACATCATTTACATTTACTGTACAGGCTGAGACTTAGAGAGTCTCAGCCTGTACAGATCAAGTGAAGAGCAAAGCCAAGAGAGAGTTTTCATAATCACTTTACCTATGCAAACCTGAATATGTTTAAAAGCTAATTGCAAACACCCTCCAAGTTGCTTGCAAGCCCCCTTTCCTCCTGGTGTCCCAACCCATAGTTACCAAATCTCTGTATTAGGCTGCTAGATAGTTACTGAGACGTGTTGCACAAAAACCTAATGGGAGACTTAAGTCTTCCAGTCTTGAAACTGATTTAGAGTTGCCTGCAACTGCCTTTAGCCGTCACTACATACCTACACTGCAAAGCTTGATGGGTAAGTGGAGGTTGCAGAGGGCTGCAGAGCTGCTGATGCTCATACCTCCTGAATTCCAACTGTGCATTGTGCAGAGGTGTGCACCCTGCATGCTGATTGGTTCTGACTTCCTGCTGGTAGGCGGGTAAGGCAAGGTAAATTCACAATTTCTGGAGGCAAGCCATTCTACTGATTAATTGTTCTCATTGTCAGGAAATTTCTCCTTAGTTCTAGATTGCTTCTCTCCTTGATTAGTTTCCATCCATTGCTTCTTATCCTGCCCTCATGTGCTTTGGAAAATAGCTTGACTCCCTCTTCTTTGTGGCAACCCCTGAGAAATCGGAACACAGCTATCATGTCAGCCCTGCTCTTTCTCTTTGTTAGACTAGACACACCCAGTTCCTGCAACCATTCATTGTATGTTTTAGCCTCCAGCCCCTAATCATCTTTGTTGCTTTTCTCTGAGACCCTTTCTAGAATCTCAGTATCTTTTTTGTATCATGGCGACCAAAACTGGTTGAAGTGTTCCAAGTGTGGTTTTACCATATCATTGTGGGAACACTTACTGAGAGTCCTCCTACCTATAGAGGCCCATTGGCTGTGGAAGAGATGGATATGGTAGGCCTCAGTATTATATTTTCCCACACTACAGTTTTCATAAAAGAATTAAGATGATTTTATTTCATTGGGCTTTTGAATAGAGTTGCCATTATGTGTTTCTTCCCTCACCCCACCCTGCCCTCCAACTGGTAGGAGCTTTACTGTATTCATTGTTTTGATTGGGTGGTTATTATTTTCTTGTTTGCCAACCAGAATCTGGGTAAAGTGGAACAGCTTTAAAAGGTTGTAAAACAAACAAATAAATGCTCATCTCACAACAATGTTTGGATGCAGTGCAGCCTGATAGCACAAAGTCTCTCAGAGTAGGCATTGTTGGAGAGCAAGCACAATTTGCTGCATAAATAGTACCCAGAAAGATAACACTGAAAGAGATTCTAGAGTCATCTAGTGCCAATTGGCCTTTCCATGCAGGGTCTGCAGTGCAGGGAGCTGCTTCAACCTCCTTGGTGACAGAAGGCTGTCTGGCCTCTGTTGAAATGCTTCTAGTAAAAGGAAGAACATTGACTCCTTCCTCATTACAGATAGTTTTTGTTTCTGAAATATTCCCATAATGTTTAAACCAAATCTAGTTTCCATAATGAGGGGACCTTGGTGATCTCTAAGTTTCGTTGTTTTCTTGCAGATGTTTCATTACCCAAACTAGGTAACATTATCAGTGCTAGTCCTAGTACTGGTATTTACCTAGTTAGGGTTAATGAAACATTTGTAAGAACACAATCAAGTTCAGAGAGCATCAGGCACCCGTCATTTCAACCCTGAGCTACAAATATTCTCCTTTAATTTCTGTAGCATTTGAAGAAGCCATGGGCTCAAGACTATGTAACATACCAAAGGGGTATTCTGCAGAAGTTTCAGAGAACCTTCCTTATAAGGGAGAGAATGAATAGAATTGGTTGAGGCCACTAGCCTAGGGCATAAATGTGTCCATCTCACCCATGATTATAAATGGAGGAAAAAATGCAAAGCGATAAGACGCCAATAGGTCTATAGTCTGCTCATATGTACTATGCATATAGTACATATGCATAGATGGGAGGAATATAATTGAACTGCTTGGGTAACCATTTGAGCTGAAATATTCCAAAATGAGGGCCATAATGCAGGGGTGGGTTCTACTTACCTCCACTACCAGTTCTAAAGGTACACAAGCTTTGCGTGCGTCCGGCGTGCACTTCGCGCACATGCGCGCCGAACGGGCGCTCCCGCACATGCGCAGAAGCTTTTTTTGACGGAAAAACCTCAAAAAAAGCTTCCTGCACAAGCGTGCTCTGCGTGCGGATTGGTAAGTACGGGCGCGCCGGGGGGGGGCAGGTCCGGGATGCATAGAAACGGTTTGGTGACGTCACAGCGTCACCGTTACCTATTCGCGCAAACCGGACCGAACCAGGAGCAACCCACCACTGCCATAATGGTCATGATGTTGAACGTAGCAAAATATTTAGCTAAGACCCTGAAATGTTATTCTCCTTCATATTACTGTCATAATATTCAGAGAAATGTAAATTGGACACACAATTTTATTCCATTTTGCTTATAACTGAAGAGTAGACTTCGTGGTCCTTGGGATATGGCTGAAAATTATCTCTGCTGTAAACAGGGATCATGATGTGTTACAAAGCCCAGTTTACTGGATTCTAGGTTAAGTTCAGAAACCCAGCCTAGATATCGAGACTAATTTGTTTATTTACTATTTGTTTGTTTATTTAACTTGTTTGCTGCCCGTCTCACCTAGAAGTGACTATGGGCAGCTTACAAACATTAAAAGGCAATAAAACATTGAACAATAAAAACTCATAAATATATTAATTTAAAAAATGGGGAGGAAGGGAGCAGAGTGTAAAGGTGGGGTCTTATCGGGAAAAGGTGGGAAAAATCAGAGTGTAAAGGTGGGTCTTATCGGGAAAAGGTGGGGTCTTATCTTAATTCATCAGCCACTAATCCTGCAGGATGAGATACATTTGGGGCCATAGATGGCCAAGGCAACAGCACAGATTTTCAGATGGAGATACAAAGAAGGTAAGCCATGTGAACATAGTAGACGGTGAAGCCTTCTTTTCCTAGTGCAAATGAAAGAAGCAAGCCATACTGTATTCTACTCATTTTCTTTAAGGGAAACAACAGGCAGGTGGGAGTGAAGCGTACTTCCTGCCATAAATCTGTGATGTAATTGTGCCTTTGTTGTTGGTATTGAGAGTGTAATTCCACTTCCTGTGCAAATGAATGAAGACAGGATATTTCATTCAACATAGAGAAGAAATTCGGGGACACTGTGACTCAGTGACTAAGACGCTGAGCTTGTCAATTGAAAGGTTGGCAGTTCAGCAGTTCGAATCCCTAATGCCACATAATGGGGTGAGCTCCCATTACTTGTCCCAGCTTCTACCATCCTAGCAGTTTGAAAGCACATAAAAAATGCAAGTAGAAAAATAGGGACCACCTTTGGTGAGAAGGTAATAGCGCCTTTGGTGTTTAGTCACACCAGCCACATGATCATGGAGACGTCTTCAGACACCGTTGGCTCTTCAGCTTTGAAACGGAGATGAGTACTGCCCCCTAGAGTTGGGAACGACTAGCACATATGTGCGAGGGGAAACCTTTACTTTTACCTAGAGAAAAAAAATTGCATGGTGGGAGAAAATGAGTAGTATGTCTCTATCCACAACTTTGTCAAAAGATGACAAGCCATAAACACTCCCTCATTAAGTACAGCTATAATTGTCCCTCTGCTCATTCTAAAGTATCAAGGCTCTCCTTTATTTATCATTAAAAACTTTCAGCAAGAGCCTTCCCAGTATTCAAATATCTTCTTTAATTGTTACAGAGAAGGTTAGAAGAGGCATATTCAGTGTCACTTCACCTAGAATAGGCCAGGAGGAGGGTTGAGAACTAGGAACAAAGCAAAGCCTAATTCTTCTCTTTTCTTTTTTGCAACTGCCCTGAGGGTAGGCAAGAAACGGACAATGAGGAAACAAGAAAAAGACTTTGTCATGCCCTTTAATTATTAAATTCCTCCTTGTGTGAATTTTTCCGGTTAGAAGCTATGGGCAGTAAAACAGAGATGACTAAAAGGGTTATCAAATAACTTCTGCCTGAAGAGCACTGCCCTTTCCCAGGAGAATCTATAAAATAGCAAAGATTATTTATTGGGAGGGAATTTGTAAATGACCATTAGCTAGAATATTAATCACATTTCCCAATAAATAAGTATCCATATTGGGATAGAGAAAAAGGAATGATAATGCAAATAGATATCTTTCTCTGGGGTGAAGGTGTTTCCATAATTTGGTGGAACTGTTTATATACAGTATATTCTAGTCCGTCTGAGGACAGGTTTATGGAAATCAAGGTCTAGGCATGAGAATTCTTGAAATTATCCCACCTATTAATGGTTTTTATATATTCAGATGGATAAACCAAGGTTGAACTAATTGAAAGAGAATGAACAACTGCGACTTGTCTACTTTTCATTCATGATATGTAATTTTGAAACTATAGCAGGATATCTTGTGACACCTTCAAACATCTTAACTGACTGCTATCATTTACCTGCTACAGATCTTAGCATGACTGATTTTTAAGTAGACATCTAGAGAACTGCACTGTTTTGAGATCTATAGGAAGAAGCTACCATATTTTTCAGAGTATAGGACACACCTTTTTCCCCCCAAAAAGAGGGTGAAAATCTGGGTGCATCTTAGTCCCGCCCAGCCTCTCAAACAGAGGTTTCAGAGGCTGAAAAAAGCCTCTGAAATGGAGCTTCAGAAAAAAAGCCTCAGAAACAAAGTTTCAGAGGCTTTTTTTCTGAAGCTCTGTTTTGGAGGCTTTCAGAGGCAGAAAAAAAAAGCAAGGCTCAGAGCTCTCAACCAACAAACCTGTTGCTAAAATTCACTTCTGGGAACAGCTGATGGGGGTATTCCGAGAGGCCTATCCTCCCGCCAATCAGCTTTTTTCTTATTTTCCTCCCCCAAAACTAAGGTGCTGTCTTATACTCTGGTGCATCTTATACTCCGAAAAATACGGTAACTTCTTCTTAATTTTATGTTAGACTAACTTAATTTTATGTTACACTGCTAACATAACATGGAACTGCTTGGCTTGCTAAGGTCTGGCAATTTTTGTGACTCTATATATAGGTAGTCCTCGACTTACAACCACAACTGAGCCCAACATTTCTGTTGTTAAGTGACACATTGGTTAAGTGAGTTTTGCCCCATTTTATGACATTTCTTCCCACAGTTGTTAGGTGAATCTCTGCAGTTGTCGAGTTAGTAATCTGCTTGTTAAGTGAATCTGGTTTTCCCATTGAGTTTGCTTGTCAGAAAGTCGTAAAAGGTAATCACATGACCCCAGAACACTGCAACTGTCATAAATGTGAACTAGTTGCCAAGCATCTGAATTGTGATCACCGGACCATGGGGATGATGCAAAAGCTGTAACTGTGAAAAATGGTCATAAGTCACTTTTTCAGTGTTGTTGTAACTTTGAACAGTCACTAAATGAACTGTTGTAACTCGAGGATAACTTGTATTGTAGTTTTAACATGAGCAATGTTGGTATCATTTTTCAATCTGTTCAGAAGTCTCCCCACCACCCAAAGACCTACATCTTTTGATTGCTGTTTGAGTAAAGGGTTAGCAGGGCTGTTTCTAATAATAAATTGCATACCGATCATTCTTTGTTCAGAGGCATTCAAGTTGCATCAGATTGGCTTCCATTCAAGACGTGGTAACTTTGGAGGAGCCCAAGAACAAAAATTTTGCACTATGCCCAGAGTGTTTATAACCACTGCCTAAAACAAATCAGCCTCCTAGAGGCATCAAGATAATATTTATTAGTCAACCCCTTTCTTGACGTGGATGTTTGGAGGACATTCATTCTGAGAACTTCCTGTTTTTCATCCAGTATAGCATGAAGAGCTGCTGAATCCAGTTGTCAATGAAAACCCTGTTAAAACATTGAGCACATTGTTTATGATTTTAGTACAGGGTTGTGCAACCTTTTTGGTCCAGGGGAGGCATGCCAAGAGCTACAATTCCAAAATGTCAATGGGGCCAGGACAAAAACATAATGGAATGGAAATGTCAGTAAAATAAATAAATTACATATATTCAGTAGGATTCATGCCACATGCTTTAACATTCCGCCTTCTATCCTATTTTCCAGCCTGTCAGTGTACGTCCCTTGGGGAGATGCAGATAAAGTCCAGGGAAGGCGTGAGGAAACTTTTATTTGTTACAATAAATTCACTTTTTCCAAAGTTTTGTTGCATTGATTTCATTATTCATTTGTCTTCGTTGTGGTGTTTGGATTGTTTGGGAGGGGGGAATTAAGGAGTGTGTGATGGCAAAACATTTAGGAACCCCTGGATTACAGGAAGATTCCTTTGAGTTGAGCTTGATGCTTTATTGTTGGAGAAGAGCCTAATGCTGGAAAAGATTGAGGGCAAAAGAAGAAGGGAACAGCAGAGAATGAGGTGGCTGGATGGAGTCACTGAAGCAGTAGGCATGAGCTTAAATGGACTCCAGAGGATGGTAGAGG
>JANHFM010000188.1:76434-86778 GCA_032468115.1 Grayia smithii | reverse complement strand
AGCCTAATGCTGGGAAAGATTGAGGGCAAAAGAAGAAAGGGATGACAGAGAACGAGGTGGCTGGATGGAGTCACTGAAGCAGTAGGTATGAGCTTAAATGGACTCCAGAGGATGGTAGAAGACAGGAAGGCCTGGAGGAACGTTGTCCATGGGGTCACGATGGGTCGGACACAACTTTGCAACTAACAACAACAACAACAAAACCATCAGTTATTTTGGGGGATAATTCAGAAGTTATTTCCTGTTACTTTTTACCAGCTTAGTTCGCAGCCCTCCCAACCAAATATTAACCAGATCTAATCTATTTCACTTTCTTTCAAGATCCAATGAGATGGGCGGGATGCTGCAACCTGCTGTGACTTTTTTTTACTTTATAAATCAACAGCATTTGGAAAGAGATGTGGGGGTAGCTTTTAGCATGCAGGGTTGAGACTGCACTCATTGTCTAGCATGAGCCTGAGAAGAGGAGATACCAATGTGACTGCTAGACTTCACATATTAACTTGGCTCATTTGCTAGGATGAACTGTGCCAGATTTTTGAGGTTAGCAAGAAGAGAAAAGCTCTTCCAAAGCATGTTCAACATTCTTGCCATAGTTTAAGGACTGTCCTTGGATCCTGAAGGTGAAATAGTCCAAAGTAAAAGAAGTGGGGGGAAAGAAATTGGCCCATAAAGTGAAATTCCTATGGTTATTTAAAGCTTAGCAATTCTGTATCATGGAATAGGAAGCCTGGCTAGGTGGCTCAGTGGTTAAGACACTGAGCTTGTTGATCGGAAAGGTTGGCATTTTGGCAGTTTGAATCCCTAGTATAGGTCTCCTGTGTGAGCAGGGGATTGGACTAGATGACCTCCAAGTTCCCTTCCAACTCTGTTACTGTTACTGAATGTTCAGTGCAAAATACTGCTCTGAAAACAAGCAAGAATACACTTCTCACAAATCCTCTCTGTTTATAACATACCCCTCCACAATACTTAGGTTAGGTCTCCCCTGCTTTTTCAAAGCAGTTACTGGATTTCATAGGTGCAGCTGAGTTTTCTGCATTTAGGAAGAGAGGGGGAAAAAAGATGAGGACAAAAGACTGCCTTGTTTTCAGCAGATCTGCCACCCAGTTGCTTTATGTCACGGGTATCAAACTTGCGCCGTCACATTGCTGTCACGTGACATTTTGTGATGTTTTTCCCATTTGTGGAGCTGGGGTGGGCATGGCCTTTTGTGTGAAGCATCCGCCTTGCGGGCTGCCAATTTGACACCTCTGCTTTATGTGATGAGGTTGAGCTCTTTTCAGAATTGGGGAGTTTCTGCCAGAAATATGATCCTTAGACTATAACTAAAGGCAATGGGGAAGCAAGAAGAGATGAGGGCTTTTCATTGCTCCAATTGTTATGCTCTTTAGTAAGACTTGTAAATAAGAGATTGTAAAGATTGTTTCCTGATGAAATCTGGGCTGCCCTCCCTCTGCTATCATGCATATTGAAGTAAACAAACGGAGGAAGGAGATATTGTTGTTGCAGATGTTTTTTTAATCTGACTCTCTTGGACAAGTTGTCTGGAATTTATGACACACACTGGCCCTCTCATGCAATCTTTCCTTTGGCCTCCTTCAGAAAAGAGCCACCCTATCCTTCTTTCCCTCTGCCCAACATGAGTTAAATGGAAAATAAATTGAAAAACAACAGAAAACTTGGATAAGATGTCTCTCTCCATGTAGGTCAGAAAGCAGGGGAAAATATTAAGTGCAGCATACAAAGGAGAAATCAAAGATCAGAACTGCATGTTTGCAAGAGCCTTTTTAAGACTAAAAGCTCCACAGGCAAGATATCCATTTGAACTATCCATCTCCTATGGGCACCTTCTCACTATTTTCATTGGCAAGGCATTTTTTCCCTCAATTGCTTTTGTCCACTCAAGTCAACAACCCAGTTAACTTGAAACATTGAATGACTCACAGGTTGAGCCCCTCTCTAGGATCTGAAACAATTATCTCTTCATTTGTCTCCTGCTTGCTATCTAAAAAGCACCCTGAGGTTCCTTGAGAGAAATCTTACTGGCAAGTAGTCCTTGTGGGTGGGATGAGGATTCAAGTTGGCATATAGTAACATTAAACTCCCTCTGGCATTTTGGAGAACACCCATTAGACTGTGCAACAGTTTCTGAAAGGAAATAAGACTCATTATGGTAATATAGCAGTATATGAAATATAGCAGAAAATGTTGTCTTCCCCTGCTTGGGGTCACATGAGGGTCATCCGGCATTGAGCTGGCCTCTATTGGAAACCAGATGCTGAGTTCAATTGATTTTGATGTGATATAGCAGGACTCTCTTATATTCTTACACTGTACACCTCTAACCATTTCTGATACTTCAGAGAGATGGGGAAAATACTTATACATTCAATAGATCCTTCTTAAAATTAATGAGAATGTCTGCTGCTGCTTCTACTGTTATATATATTGTTCTTTCCTTTTTAGATTTGCGGCTGTTACACAGTAACTGGCCTTTTGGAATTTCAATTTTCACATCCTGCAGCCTATGTAGAAGTGAACATCTCATTAAAGGGACTGGACAAGGACAACAATTAAATTAATTAAATTAAATTACCCTAATAGCTTATATATTAGTGATAATGAGGTAATATTACACTAATAAGGATGACTGCAGAAGGTTTATCATTCTCCCACATCTGCCTTGCTGGAAACATGCAAAAGCTGTTAATTCTTCTAGCAATCCTTTTCAGTGCTACCTGCTTTTGCTACTAATACCTCTGGTGGATTATCTGTTAATTCTTTTTGTAGGTAGCCTTTTATTCTATAAGATTTGATTCATAAAAATTGTTCAAAGTAGGGCCACTTTATTGTCCTTGATCAAACAATGAGGTAATGAATCTGCTCCACCTGGAACGAGTCCTGATGACAACCTTACCCTTAAGGAGTTTCAGTGCAATCCCACTGAAGTTTAGTTTTAAAGGTAAAGGTTCCCCTGCCCATGCGTGCTAGTCGTTTCTGGCTCTAGGAGCGGTGCTCATCACCGTTTCTAAGCTGAAGAGCCAGCGCTGTCCGAAGATGTCTCCATGGTCATGTGGCCGGCATGACTCAACGCCAAAGGTGCATGGAGCACTGTTACCTTCCCACCAAAGTGGTCCCTATTTTTCTACTTGCATTTTTCACATGCTTTCAAACTGCTAGGTTGGCAGAAGCTGGGACAAGTAATGAGAGCTCACTCCGTTACGTGGTGCTAGGGATTCACACTGCTGAACTGCTGACCTTCTGATCGACAAGCTCAGCATCTTAGCCACTGAGCCACTGTGTTCTTGAGTTTCAGAGGTGGTATTTAGCCGGTTCGGACCGGTTTGGGTGAGCCAGTAGTGGCGACCTGTCCAGGGGCAGGGGCAATCCCGTCCTATATTGCTGTTTTTTTTGACACTGTATGCATGTGTGAACGGTGCACGACAGCGAGTTTCCATGTTGTTTGATGTTGCACGCATGTAAGGACGGCGTGCGTGAACAAATTGCCATGTTTTCTGACACCAAATGCATGCGTGGATGTCGTGCAGGTGAGCAAAGTGAGCGTGCACATGTGCATGCTCACATTTCCAGTGTTGGGCAAACCGGTTGCTACAGTGTGTGAAGTCCACCTCTGTTGACTTTAGTTTTGGGGCACCACAGAAAACTAAAGTGTCTTCTGATATTAGACACCATCTTCCATGAATTTCTTTGATAAAAATCCACCAAATAATCCAGTCTCATGATCTTATCCCTGGAACCTCCCCTGTTTTTGTTTAAAATTCTAGTAGAGACATTTCTTTTCACAAAATAGGAACTTTTAGAAGTTTTAGATCAGCCAAAATTGATTAGATATGTCAACTGCCCAGTTGGATGCCTTGACTGAAAATACACTTAGTTAACAAGGAAACTTTTTAAATCATAGGACTCTGGTATCATAACTGGAGATAATATAATTAAGATGACAGCACAAAAATGAAGCCAGACTCAGTAACCCCAGCAATCACAAAGGCCTTATAGTACAGATTATCTACTAATATGCATATTGTAGCACTAATCAGGCCACTCAGAAGTGCACTGATTTAAAGAGAGAGGGCACATATCCTGTGAAATGATTTAATTAGCTGACCTGACCATGATAATTATATCTGATATGAAGGGAAACATTTGCATAATAATAAGCTTGATAAAACTTATTTAAAAAAGGAGATGTACTTCAAATCCTTTATGAAGGAAGGTTAAAATTCCTCAATATAAAGTTGGGCCAGGTATTTTTTCTTATTTGTTTATTTATATCCTGCCTTTATTATTTTTATAACTCAAGGTACTGAACACACACAATAGTCTTTCTCTTCCTATTTTCTCCAGAACAACCTTCCTGTGAGGAATGTTGCACTGAGCGGGAGTGACTGGCCCAAAGTCATTCAGTTGGCTTTCATATGTGCCTCTTATTGTTGTATCTTATTTTTCCTCTAAAATAATGTTTCCAGTCTGATATTTTTCAGATTATTGGACTCCTTCTAATTCCTAAATAAGCTACTGACTGGGAATTTAATGTTCTAAAGAGTGCATAATTCTCCTTTTTCCATTTTTATCCTGCAAAAAAACCAAAAAACAAAAAAAACAACTGTGTTGGGAAAGGTTGAGAAATGGGGACCAGGTTTTAATATAATTCCATGATTTAAAAGGAAATGTGCACTTCAGGCTTTCAGCCTTCTTTGAAACATTAAACATTGCATTAATTAATATTACAATATTTTGTCAAATAATTTGTTTGCTTTAGTGATAAGCACATATAGAGATATTCTAGTTATAAAAGTGAAATAAATCAATGGTAATTTAAGGTTAAGATAGAATAATTAATTATTTGGTTAAGTTCATAAATAATATGTTGGAACATTAAGTCAGTGATTCTATCCGATCCATCATTCTAGAACCAGAATATGATTTGGTGAATTTGGACTAATATATACTAAGAATCCATCAGTGCAGCTTGTAAATATGATTTATGGTCTGTTTTGGAAATAGACCTTATCTGACTAACTTAAAGTATGTAATAGATTTGTGCAATGTGTGAACCAAATCACAGTATCTATTTTATGTATATTTAGGAAAATTCTAAATGGAATGGGTGACAATAATATATAGAGGAATAATTTTGGAATGCTGTTGCATGGATGTGAGTATAAAAGAAAAAGGGGATGAAAGGAAGAGTAGTTGAAAAGAATTACCATATATGGAATCTTGAATTTATTATTATGGAATCTTGAATTTAGATAGATAGATAGATAGATAGATAGATAGATAGATAGATAGATAGGAGATGGATAATAGATAGGTAGGTAGGTAGGTAGATAAATAGGTAGATATAGAGATAGTTGGATGGATGGGATAGATAGATAGATAGATACATACATACATACTTACATACATAGATACATAGATAGATGATAGATAGATAAATAGATACATAGGTAGATAGGTAGATATAGAGATAGTTGGATGAATAGATAGATGATAGATAGATAGATAGATAGATAGATAGATAGATAGATAGATAGATAGATAGATAGATACACTGGTTAAGACACTGGTTAAGTGAATTTTGTCCCATTTTATGACTTTTCTTGACAGAGTTGTTAAGAGAATCCCTGCAATTGTTAAGTAAGTAACATGGCTTTTAAGTGAATCTGGTTTCCTCATTGACTTTGCTTGTCAGAAAGCCACAAAAGGTCACAATATGACCTCGAGACACTGCATATGTCATAAATTTGAGCCAGTTGCCAAATATCTGAATTTGGATCACATGACCATAGGAGATGCTGCAATGGTCATAACTCATAAGCTGCATAAGTGAGCCATAGGTTACCTTTTTTTCAGTACTAGAGCAAGCATTTGGCAACAATACCTGGGAATGGGGAAGGGCAACAGAAGACTTTGATAAATACTATTGTTATTTTATTTTCTATGAAATAAATATATAAATATTTGCATTTCTAGGTTAATATGAAAAATGTTTAGCAAAAAGGATATTCATTTTATCTTGTAACTGTATGCAAACACAATGAAGAAAATCTTGAATTGCAGTTGAGTTATGCTTGGAGGTTTCAATGTTCAATGTTCTGAACATATTTCTCCCTCCCTCCCTCTCTCTCTCTCTCACACACACCTCAGTTCTGCCCTCTGAATGTTAAGATGAATTGTCCTTGCAATGTTATGATTTGAAAGGGCAGATAGATTGGGGTGGAAGATTGTTATGTGTGTCAAAGTGCTATTCATCAAAGCACCACAATTTCTAGAAATGACAAACTCCCTGTCCAAACGATCTCCATATTTGGCAACTGAAGTAAAACTGATAAGTCAAACTGATGTGGTATGAGGCTGGGGTATAGGAGTTCCACCAAATGGCAAACGAATGAAAATGAGTGCTTATCCTATTACATTTTTTTTTTGTCCTTTGCATATATGGGATGATGCATCATTGCACTGCTGAACTGATGGCAGATTCTACCTCCCTCATTTTCTGTTCTCTACCCATCTGTCTTTCTTTTTTTGATAATCATGTAGTTGTATTTCTTGTGTTCTTTTTCATTATATATTTTTTGTTCTATTATCTTACTTCTGTTCACACTCTTTTCACTTCTTCCTTTTTATTGTTGTAAGGTGCCTAGAGTAGACCCATAGCGAGATGGGTAGCAAATAAATTTAACAAATAAAATAAAAAATAAAGGCAACTGTGTGATTCCAAACAAAGATGTAACTACCCTGTTTCCCCTAAAATAAGACATCCCCTGATAATAAGCCCAATCAGGCTTTTGAGGGCATGTGCTAAAATAAGCCCCCCCTGAAAATAAGCCTGCCCCCAAAATATTTAAACGCATGTATAGTCGGTCCCCGCCATTAAGTTTAGGGAGACAGAGCTGGAAATCAGGTAAAATGGCAAGAGAAGCCCTGACTTGCTCCACGTACCACAAAAATAATAAGACATTCCTGAAAATAAGGCCAAGCACTTATTTCAGGGTTCAAAAAATATAAGACAATATATTTTCGGGGAAACACGGTACTTTAATGTCTTGTAGACAGGGGCTATATTTACATTCTATATTCTTTTGTTGTCTTTGAGTCTCTAACAGTGCACAGTCCTGATGTGACCTCTGCAACAAAGTGGGCTATGATACAGGTACAGATAGTCTTTGACTTGCAACAATTCATTTAGTGACCATTCAAAATTACAGCGGCACTGAAAAAAAGTGACTTGAATGTTTTTCACACTTACAACTATTGCAGCATTCCCGTGGTCGCATGATCAAAATCCAGATGCTTGGCAACTGGCTCATATTTATGATGATTGCAAGGGTTACGTGATCACCTTTGGTGACCTTCTGACAAGCAAAATCAAGGGGGAAGCCAGATTCACTTAACAACTATATTACTAACTGAAAAACTGCAGCGATTCACTTAATAACCGTGGCAAGAAAGATCATAAAATGGGGCAAAATTAACAACTGTCTCAGCAACCAAAAGTTTGGGCTCAATTGTGGTCGTACGTCAAGGACTACCGGCACTCTACTTACAACCATAATTGAGCCCAGAATTCTGGTTGTAAGTTATTAGAGTTGTTAGTCAGGACTCCAATGAAATTGGAAATAATTTTCTGACCTTTTTCGTGGTGGTCATTAACTGAACACCACAGTTGTTAAGTGAATGGGGTGGTTGCTATGCAAATACCACAATTGTTAAGCAACCTTGTTGGAACTTTGGAAATTGACAAAAAACATTGCAAGTTGTGATTATATAAACATAAATAAACATACACATATAAACATAAAACACATATTATATAAAGGTCATAAACCCAACTTGCCCAATACAGGACTGGAAGGGTGGGGGGGAGTGGCATTATCATTTACAATGGCCATGGAATCTGTTTAGCCAGTTCGTGGCCGTCATAACTTTGATATTCTACACCTTTTGCTCCAGTTTCTGAATGCTTGGAACAGAATTAAAATCCACTGAGGAGAGAGTGTGAGCAAGAGTGAGCACACAGCTGTTCATACCAAGAAGAGCACTGTGTTTGTAAGTGAAACACTGTGAGGAGACCTAAAAGTGGAGTTTAGCTGCTCCCTACCAGAAAACCCCCAAAGAAAGTTTTAATAAAGGTTCACGCTGTATTGTTATCCTGTTCTTTGCTTGTGGCTCTCTTCTTTTATACATCAGGATTCCCAGCTGCATATCGCCACAACGAAACTGGTAGTGAAAGAGGCAACATCACAGAGGGAAGAGAATTGCTATTGCTCACCAAAGCTATTGCTCACATTTTGGAACCTTCTGCGCCTGTGAATGTTTGCTGCTCCCTGAAGGGGTAGATGTGTTTGGCATGCAATTGATGGTTCTCCTGCAGGTGCAGCACCAGCCTTTGGCCACAGGAGCTTTTTCTTTCTGCCATCTCCAAAGGGAAGCACAATGTACATTTCAGACACACCGTGTCTGAAGCCAACCCTGATTTCATTCTGACCCAAGCAGAGTAATTCCAGAGCCGTCTTTTCAAGCAAAAGGTGGCGATAACATGCCAGTTCTTCTGGTTATGTACATCACTCCTCAAATTGTGGATAAATGCATGAAAATCCATACGGTTAATGAAGCATGATTTGTAGTGTGTGATAATGAAGAAGAGCAAATTGATTTTTTTGTTTGTTTGTTAAATGAGCAAGCATAAGATGTAGCGTGTCTGGTATGGTTTCCTTGGATCTGGTGATGTGACCTGCCTAAGCTTTAAACTACTAGCTTCAACAACCTGTTATTCCCTCAGCAAAGGCTGGAATACAAATACTTTGCATTTAAACATCATTAATTAGCTCCTGAACATGGTTGAGCTGCTGTGCATATTCCAAATATGATCAACATTTCAAATGCAAAAGTGAGTTTGGAGGATTGTTAAGGCAGTTCCAATGAGACCCAACAGTATTTATAGAGATGGGAAAAGGTCAGTTCAGATATACAAACTCTTCCCCACATCATGCTGAAAGTGAATAATTCCCATTAGGGAGTGAGAGGGTGAATTTGTGGCATCTGAAAATGTACAAAACAAGAATGAATTACCTTAGTGCTTCTGATCTGAACATGGGAGGAATGGAATTCACTTCTCTGCCTAAATATCAAAAGCAATCTAGGAGTATGGTTTCAGATTAACAATTCTTATTAAAAGGGCATAAGCTTTTATGAATTAAAGTTCCCTTCATCAGATGCATGTGGAGTGGCTAAACTGATTTATGATTTATTTGGGATGAGGAAGAGGAGGAAAAGAAGGCCAGATTCAGGTTAGATGTGAGACAGATTACAAGTACTATGTCAGTTTAGAATTGCAATAAGATAAATCCCATTGTATTTTGTGAAATCTTTTGTGATAGTTTGAAATCTTTTGATGTAGGTCAGCAATCTTTCACTCAATTTCATTGTTAAAGAGATTTTATTCCCATCCAAAATGGCTACATTGAGATCTGTAACACAGTGTTTTCAGAGACTGAAATACTCTGATATTATTTTGTTCATGAGTCCTGATGCTAATTTTCTAGTCATTAAGCCTTTTGTACAAAATCTGGCATTTGTGCTACTTAAAATTAAGAGGATTTTGCTGGACGATGATGGCATATATCCTGTTACAGGAAAAACTTGCAAAGATATCTCTAATCTTTTGTATGAAGTTGTCATAGAAGTGACATCTTTTGTCTCATGAAGTGTTGAGATGAGCCAGATTTGCCTTTACTGATTGCTTTTTTTCAGGGGCTTCTGCACATGTGCTATGTATGCACAAAAGACCATTGAAAAGCCAGAGGAATTGTTAAAAAGAAGCAGTCAAAGTGAACCAACAAGACTGCTCCAATCTAACAAACTAACTTCTCATATTGGCTTTAATTGCTCTCCTTGGAGCTGAATCACCAGAAATCAAACTAAACTCAATAAGATTTCCTTTTTATCAGCCATTCCTTTTTCCTTCAGAAACAGCATTCATTTAATGACTAAAGTTGCTGGGAAATACTGCAGTTGTGATGAGATTAGATTACACCAAAGGAGGCTGTAACTATATCTATGGTTATCTTGGATCATGTGTTATATCCTACCTTCTACCCTGGAGAAAGCTGATATATTGCATGAGGAAATGTAATGCTTCTTTACCACTTCTCACAAGGAATGAAGCAAAGAACAGTTCCCCAAAGGATTTGCGTGCGGCTTCCAACAAAGCAGCAAAAGATATATAGTGTCTAGATACAGAATAGAATAGAATAGAATAGAATAGAATAGAATAGAATTCTTTATTGGCCAACTGTGATTGGACACACAAGGAAT
>JANHFM010000188.1:5841-20749 GCA_032468115.1 Grayia smithii | reverse complement strand
TCTATTCTATTCTATTCTATTCTATTCTATTCTATTCTATTCTATTCTATTCTATTCTATTCTATTCTATTCTATCATAGCGAAAGAGAGGTTCTGGGTGCCTTTTTTGGACTACATAACAACGGAAGAACAGAGTTGGAAAGGACCTTGGACGTCTTCTAGCCTAACTCCCTGCTCAAGCAGGAGACCCTATACTATTTCAGATAAGTGGTTGTCCAATATCTTCTTTAAAATCTCCAGTGGTGAAGCACCCACAATTTCTGAAGGCAAGCTGTTCTAAGTCCACCCCAATTACATTAAGCTAAATTTCCTTTATTTTTGGCACCGGCAAGCATGGCCATGATTATTTATACACCGTGTTTTATGATGTTGATATGTGCCATCCAGCCAGATGTGGTTTGTTCAGTATGTTACACTTAAGAAATTATGTCTTACCAGCAGGCCGTGATAATTCTACATCATCTTTACTTCATCCTTGCAAAATTGACATTATTTCTAAATTATGAAGAAAGGGCTGGAAAGAGAAAGGCAGAGAAGTTACCATAAAGCTGCCTGGTGAATTCTTTACTAGATATTGGCTTCAGAGAAAATATTTTTGCGTAGATAATCAACTTCTAAAAATTAATGCACCCAAAATGACTTGGTTTTGAAGTTGTTACAAATTAACCAAATTGAACAACCCTGCATAAATCTTTTTATTTGGGGGCATGTTTTAACATTTATTGTAGTCTGCATTTCTGCTTGTTTTAATTAAGCTAGTAGTAGCAAGGGGCTTTCTTAGGCATTAACATCCTTTACCAGCCAAACCTTTAGCTTCCAAAATTTCAGCATTTAATTGAAATATAGTGATTAACTAAATTTCTTTCTGGGTGATTGGGGATGAGAATACCAGGAAAGTGAATTTTCATCAATATCTGTGTTTATTCTCCATCTTGTGGAATATATTTAGCCCTATTTATGTCAGTGCAGAATGTCAGTGCAGCCACCGTGTCCCAATCTTTTTGTTGTTGTTTATTTAAGAAGAATACATTTTGAGGGGCTGGAAACATTGAAAATAAAGATGAGGTTAAGGCTAGTTTGGTGCAGCAGGTGAGCTTTTTATTTTACTTTTAAATCAAAAGAAAGTTAAATGATGAGGTTTCAAGGGATGTGTTAATGGATGCTGGCACTGGGTGGCACATTACTGGGACATGATTTTATGCTTCAAAGTATAGCTCTAAAGGTGAATTGCTTCCAACAAACTATAGATATAAAGAATAGTATAACAAGTTTTGGTTCAAGAAAAACAAGCCAAAGTTTCCAAATTCCTGTCTGTTGTGCTAGTAGAAAAAGAAGACTTATTGAGATGCGGGAATCAAAGTTCATTAGCACTTAGCAATAGATTTATATTTATTTATTTATT
Source organism: Grayia smithii (assembly GCA_032468115.1). Classification (NCBI taxonomy): domain Eukaryota; kingdom Metazoa; phylum Chordata; class Lepidosauria; order Squamata; family Grayiidae; genus Grayia; species Grayia smithii. The sequence continues at coordinate 19,347 of JANHFM010000188.1, read as the reverse complement.
TTAATTTAATTTAATATACTCCACAGTGCTTTACAGAAGTCTCTGGGCGGTATACAAAGTCAATATATTGCCCCCAACAATCTGGGTCCTCATTTTACTGACCTTGGAAGGCTGAGTCAACCTCAAGTCCATCAGGATCAAACTTAAGACTATGGGTAGAGTTTGTGTGCAATATTGCATTGTAACCACTGCGTCACCATGGCTCCTAGTTCATTGAAGCTCATGGTAGCATTTACATTATTTTGCCAAAGGGTCTGATTGACCCTTCACAGTAATTACATTTTTCAAATTTAAAATCTTGAAGTAGCTTTGAGAGCCACATGTTCAACAATACAGTCACTCAAGCCCTGGTTACTTCTCGGTTAGACTACTGCAATGCCCTCTACATGGGGCTGCCCTTGAGGTGGACCCAGAGGCTCCAACTAGCACAGAATGTGGCCACGCGGGTGGTTACGGGAGCTTCCTGTTACTCCCGTATAACACCTCTCCTGTGCGAGCTGCACTGGTTGCCAGTGGTCCTCCGGATCCGCTTCATGGTGCTGGTACTCACCTATAAAGCCCTACATGGCATCGGCCCAGGATACTTGCAGGACCACCTTCTGCCTTCATCCCACCGCCCCATGCGCTCACACAGATCTGCCCTCCTCAGGGTGCCAACACCCTGACAATGTCGGCTCGCGGTGCCCAGGGCGAGGGCGTTCTTGGTAAGCGCACCGACCCTCTGGAATGAGTTACCCACCGACCTCCGGACTGCCCCTGATCTGCACTCCTTCCATCATGGCCTAAAGACGTGGCTGTTCCAGCAATTCGGCTGATGGAATTGGGTTTTATATTGGTACGGGTTTTTAAATTTATTTTAATATATTAATTTAAATAGTTTTATTGTTTGAATTGCTTTTATATGTTTGTAAGCTGCCCCGAGTCCCTCGGGAGAAGAGCAGCATATAAATACAAATAATAAATAAATAAATAAATAAATAAATACTGTAGAGGATATGACTTCCGGCCACAGTGATGATTCAAGCCAAACTCTACTCGTACATCATAATCAATCAGCACCATTTTTTTAAAAAGTGGAATGAAAAATAGATTGATTTTAGAGTTGAGAAGAAATGGAAAGACTATGAATGTCTTGAGTTTATCAGTCTTAAAAATGCTAATATTTAAATTATATGTAAGTGATCACTACAGGTTATGGTTCCATTTAGCAAATGCACTTTGCTGAATACACTGGAACCTTGAGATGCCATGTAAAATTTCTTGTTTAGCCAACTGCCTAAATACATAATTGTATTTGTTTATTTTTATCCTGCCTTTATTATTTTTATCAACAATTTAACAAACATATCTAACCTCCTTTTTCCCCACAATGACAAACTGTGAGAGAGTCGCTACCCCAAAGTAACCCATTCAGCTTTCATGCCTATGGTGGGACTAGAACTCACAGTCTTCTTGCTTCTAGGCACGGTGCCTTATCTGCTAGACAAGGGGTGTCAAACTCAAGGCCCAAGGGTCTGATCTGGCCCAGGGGGTGATTAGATCTGGCCCACGGGGCCATCCTGGAAACAGCAATGGACCGGCCTGTGGTGCCTCTGCCAGCAAAAACAGAGCTCAGGAGCTCCATTTTCACTGGCAGAGGGTTGCAAGATGCTGTCCTGGCTCGGGAACCAGTGGTGGGATTCAATTTTTTTTACTACCAGTTCTATGGGAGTGGCTTGGTGGGCATGGCATGGAAAGGATACTGTAAAATCTCCATTCCCACCCCACTCCAGGGGAAGGTTACTGCAAAATCCCCATTTCCTCCTGATCAGCTGGGACTTGGGAGACAGAGAGTAGATGGCGGCAGCGCCAATCAGAGGTGGTATTTACCGGTTCTCCGAACTACTCAAAATTTCCACTACCAGTTGTCCAGAACTGGTCAGAACCTGCTGAATACCACCTCTGTCAGGGGCCCATTTTTGCTGGCAGAGCTCTTGGGCCACCACAGGCGCCCCTGACACGAGCAATGTCAAGCTGGCCATGCCCACCCTGCCCACGCCCACCCTGCCCACCTGAGGTCAATCCTGATGTGGCCCTCAATGAAATTGAGTTCGACACCCCTGTGCTAGACCAAACTGGCACAGCAGAGATTGATCTTGGATGCTATGATTTGCAATATATAGGTATGTGTGTCTATGTGGATGTGTGGAATTAGATAGTGTAGATAGAGTTAATAGATAACTCTGCTGAGGCAGGAATCTCTGATTCTCACGCCAGTGGAAGCTTCTATAAATAAAGGACAGATGGTGGTGCAAACCTTCAAGGCTAGGAAATGAGCAGCTACACAGCTGTTGACTTGAAAAAGAAGGAGGAAAGGGGACCTCAGGATTTAAACCTGGGGATTAACTTAAGTAGAAGCCAGGATTCCTGGGTGAAGCTAGGCAGAAAATCTTTTGTAGGCATCATTGTCAATGGACGGGTAAGAGGTGGAATGTATACTGTGATTTCATGATGCAACTCTACTGATTAACATACCCGAGGGTAACATAGTGATGCAAGTACAAAAAGGACAGGCTTTGTGCTGTCTTTTTATATTTTATCATTTTGGAGTCAGAATAACATAATAACAGTGTTGGAAGGGACCTTGGAAGTCTTCTCGTCCAACCCAGACAAATGGCTGTCCACTCTTTTCTTAAAAGATTCCCGTGATGGAGCACACACAAATTCTGAAGGAAAGCCTTGGTTAATTATTCTCACTGCCAGGAAATTTCTCCTTAGTTCTAGGTTGTTTCTCTCCTTGATTGGTTTCCATCCATTGTTTTTTGTCATGCTTTCTTTGGTGCTTTAAAAAATAGGTTGACCCCTCTCTTCTTTGTGGCAGCCTGTCAAATATTGTAATACTGCTATCATGTCACCCTTACTGTTGCTTTTCACTAGGGTAGACATACCCAATTCCTGAAACCGTTCTTCATACAGTGGCACAGTGGTTAGAGTGGAGTACTGCAGGCTACTTCTGCTGACTGCTGGCTGACTGCAATTTGGCAGTTCAAATCTCACTAGGCTCAAGGTTGACTCAGCCTTCCATCCTTCCGAGTGGGTAAAATGAGGGCCCAAATTGACCTCACCCCATTCCTAACAGGTCTGTAACGGGTGTGCATAAGCGCACCAGCGTGCCTACTGTCCCTGTCCTACTGCCCCCATTTATTCGTACTCATTTCCTGTATTCATATCCATGTTTATACTTATTCCTATTATCTCGTACATGTTTGACAAACTAAATAAATAAATAAAAATAAATATGCTGACTCTGTAAAAACTCTTAGAGAGGGCTGTAAAGCACTGTAAAGTGGTATATAAGTCTAAGTGCTATTGCTACAGATAAGAGATAGAATTCTTTATTAGCCAAGTGTGATTGGACACACAAGGAATTTGTCTTTGGTGCATATGCTCTCAGTGTGCAGGTGCACGCCGAATGCACGCTCTGCCCGCGCTGATCACGTGCAAAGCGCGTGCATCGTCAGAACCGGTAGTAAAGGTAAGTAGAACCCACCCCTGGTCATAGATTACTAATAAACAATCAAATCATACTAGGAAACAAATAAAAAATATAAATCATAGAGATACAAGCAACAAGGTTATAGTCATAAGTGGGAGAGATAAGTAATAGGAAGGATGAGAAAAATAAAACCGTGTTTCCCCGAAAATAAGACAGGGTCTTATTTTCTTTTGACCCCTAAAATATGGCCTTGGCCTTATTATTGGGGGTCTTATCCCTAAACCTCAGCCCTGGAGTGCTGACCGGTTGCTTCGCCAGTGCCGCTCAGGCTGCTGCCTCCAGCAGTCGTGGAAGCTTTTATGTTACTTCCCATGCAAACAGCACGAGGTGAGGAGGCGAGGCTGGGGGGCGAAGGGGGGGGAACATGCCCCACATGCACCTGCCATCCATTCAGAATGGCCTCGTGGAGGCCGCTCTCACAAAACCCTAGTTCGCGGGCCCCTTCTCTTAGTGCAAGCCAGATGCACCATTGCCGCTCAGGAGAAGAAGAGAGAGAGGAGGCGCTGCGAAAGACCCCATTTCTGACCTTCTTTTCCTCCCAGGCAGCAGCAGCATGTTCAGCTTCCTGAATCTGGCTTGACGATCTCAGCCGTCGAGGGGGTGTGGCAGGTGGGGGAGGAGTGGGAAAGTGGCGGAAAAGCAAGAAGCATGGAGCAAGACGGGACTCTTGGCGTGCTGACCATTTAGCCAGATCTCAACTCCACATCCTTTGGAGATTTGGGAGGAGACTATTTTTTCCCCTCGCTTTTCTCTCCCCCCACCCCAACTTCATTCTTTAACCAGGAGGGGAGGGCGTGAGATGAGGCACTTCTTGCTTCAGCTGCACAAATGGCCTTAAAGCACTGCCCAGCTCCCTCAGCCCTGAACCCGACAGCAGAGTGAAGCCTTCCCCCAGCCTTCAATGTCCGTGCCGTGCGAACTGAACCCAAGAGATACAAAGAAGCAGATTGGAAAGGGCCAGCAGCATTTGAAAGCAACCATTTGAATGTAAGGAATGCAGCAGGAGCTTGAAGTTGCTAGACAGAGAGCACACCAACTTCAGGCTTTAATCCAAGTTTAGAAAAGCGGTCCGAGTCTCCCTTTGCAATCCTGCATCTCATTTCTGTTAGTGGAAAAAGCCGGGATGGAAGACCACACCGTGAGTTGCAGCCGGCCCTTTCCAATCTGCTTCTTTGTATCTCTTGGGTTTAGTTTGCACGGCACGGACATTGAAGGCTGGGGGTAGGTTTCTGTTATGTACTGGTACGTCCCCCTTCTTCTGCATGGCCACGGCTGATTGGTTAATCAAGCAGCGGGAAATTTGAAGAACTGTCACTGGCCGACTAGGCTGCCGGAGGTCTTTAAAAGCCGAGCCCTGGCAGCCTGCAGGCCGCTTGTTACTGTAGCAGTAGACGAATAAAGTGCTGAAATGGACTGCTGCTTGCCGCCTTTTTTTTCCCTGCGCCGAATCTAACAGTTTCACTTTGCTGTTGGGTTTGGGGCTGAGGGGGGTGGGCACTGCTTTAAGACCACTTGTGCAGCTGAAGCAAGAAATGCCTCATCCCACACCCTCCCCTCCCGGTTAAAGAATGAAGTTGGGGTGAGTGGGAGAAAAGCAAGGGGGGGAAAAATATCCAAAGGATGTGGAGTTGAGATCTGGTTAAATGGTCAGCACGCCATTACCAAATAAAAGCGGACAGGAGGATATTCACTCCTTTTGCTTCTCTCCCTGTCTGTCTCTCTGCCTATGTTCTCCGCCATGTCTTACTTGACTTCCAGCTCCTGCCATGCTGGGTGAGGGGACAGCAAGGGGAGTCCCATCTCGCTCCATGCTTCTCGCTTCTCCGCCGCTCCACCCTCCCTACCTGCCACACCCCCTCGCCAGCTGAGATCAGCAAGTCAGATTCAGGAAGCTGAATGCGCTGCCACTCCGTGGGAGGAGAAGAACATCAGAAATGGGCTGTCTCACAGCACCTCCTCTCTCTCTTCTTCTTCTTCTGAGTGGCAGCAGTGCGTACGGTTCACTGAATTTGGCCTGCTGATCTTGGGCGGCAGTGGCTCTGATTTCCCCCTCCCTTCCCCCCCCCCCGTGCATGCGTCTAAGTATTGGGGGGGCTTATTTTCAGGAGGGGCTTATTTTGATGCATGTTCTCGAAAGCCCAATTGGGCTTATTATCGGGACATGTCTTATTTTCGGGGAAACACGGTAGTAATACAGTCTTAGTAAATAATTTGACAGTGGTGTGAGAATTAGCAGAGTGATGGCATTCGGGGAAAAAAGTCTCCTTGTGCCTAGTTGTTCTGGTGTGCAGTGCCCTACAGCGTCGTTTTGAAGGTAGAAGTTGAAACAATTTATGTCCAGAATGTGAGGGGTCTGTAGATATTTTCACAGCCTTCTTTTTGACTCATGCAGTATACAGGTCCTCAATGGAAGGCAGGTTGGTAGTAATTGTTTTTTCTGCACTTCTAATTATCTTCTGAAGTCTGTGTCTGTCTTGTTGGGTTGCAGAACCAAACCAGACATTTAGAGGTGCAGATGACAGACTCAATAATTCCTCTGTAGAACTGAATCAGCAACTCCTTGAGCAGTTTGAGCTTCTTGAGTTGGCTCAGAAAGAACATTCTTTGTTGTGCTTTTTTGATGACATTTTTGATGTTAGGTGTCCATTAAAGGAAAACTTGCAAGGCAGTTGGAGCTATTCTTTGTGAATCTTTCTATCTATGACTCTGCAAGTAATTGCTAGTATATACAGCTGGCATATACAAGAAATAATATGATACTAATTACCACATTGGGGAAATATGATCTTCTTATGTGTTACTTAGAGCTTCCCCACGGTTAGTTGGCTAGGGGCTACACTTTGCTGAGCTCCAGCAAGCTCTTTTTGTGTTCTTTAGACTTATGATCACAACTGGGGAATCAAATATGCTCCTTAATTAGATGAAACTTAGTTTAGAAGATACGTCCTGGATAACCACATTTGGTAAGTTCTTTTGTTTTTGGAAAAATGGTAGGGTGATGTTTGCATTCATTTATAGGGAATCTTCTCAATTCACCCCAAACCTAAAGTCTTGTAAGAGGCCAAGGAAATGTGAACATCTTCCCCTCCCACATACATCTGCAATTTGTTGCAATTCCTCTCTTGAAAAAATTATAGCATTTCTTCTTGAAACCAGGACTGGCTCTAATGGAACTGAGATTCCCAGCCTTTCTAAGTTCATTGTAAGTAAGCTAGCACCACAATACAGGTAATTAGGACTGACATTCATATGTAACATGCTGGTTTCTGCCATTTGTAATATTTACCAAGCCCTAATTGCAGTGGTGGAATTCAAAATTTTTTACTACCAGCTCTGTGGGCGTGGCTTGATGGGCGTGGCAGGGGAAGGATACTGCAAAATCTCCATTCCCATCCCACTCCAGGGGAAGGATACTGCAAAATCCCCATTCCCTTCCTACTCCTGGGGGAAGGATATTGCAAAAACTCCATTCCCACCCCACTCTGGGGCCAGCCAGAGTGGTATTTGCCGGTTCTCCAAACTACTTAAAATTTCCACTACCGATTCTCCAGAATCTGTCAGAGCCTGTTGAATAGCACCCCTGCCTAACTGCCACATCAGCAAGCAGCTCTGAAGTATAGCATCAGAGTCCATTTAAATATATTTATTTCCTAGAAATATTGGCCCTTATTATGCCTCTTTTCAATATTGTGAGTCCTATACCATTCCAATACCATACCCATTCACTATGCAGGACAATTATAAAAAAATAGTTATTTATTCTATTCAAGGAATCTTATACCAAGATGAAATCTGATGTGTGCTTATCAAAGAGATAAATTGTATCAATTTTTTTTTTAAAAAAACCCTGAGTTTTGAATGGACTTGGATAGAAGTGTACCTTCCTAAATACAATAAGTACTATTTTAGCTTCACCATTTTACTCTTGCACTTCAAAGTATCAATTTCCCCAATTAAGTTGCCATTTCTCTCATTTTTCTAGAGCGTTATTCTGGGCAAAAAGATCAATCAGCCTACCCCTCTTTGGCCATTTTCATGCCACTGATCCTTCTCTAATCTAAATCACTTCCTTTGTATCCTCTCCTTTTAAAATTATTTTGATTTTTTCTTAGATCCACATTAAACAAGAATATATGCATACAGAAATGGGCAATGGGATATTTCACTAATCTGTTCACCCCAAAGAATGAGGAGAATGCACTAGTAGGGAACAGCTAAATCCAAAATGAATTTAAATTGATTTGATACTGGCACATACTCTTGTACCACTGATGAATTCTGGGAATTAGAGCTCTTGCATGTTTAGTGAGCATTCTCTTAGTGTCATTCCTTAGTTCCAGAATGGCAGAACAAATCACAGGGACTTTAATTAAGGACCATGATGGTATTTTAACAAGTTTCTTTGTTTTCAGTATTCAAATCCTGAGGGTGGAATAAATCAGTTTCTGGTAAGCTTTGATTACAATGATTATCATCTTTCATGTTGAAGAATAACATAATTTTTGATAGCTGAGATTATAATAGGACATTTGACTTTTTTTTGGGGGGGGGGAGGAAAGGGGTGGAAAAAAATAAAGTTTATGATAATTTGTTCACAAAGCATATGTTAGTGGGAAATAGATACTTCAACGAAGATATGAAATATTCTCCCAGATCCACAAGAGCATCTCATGCTCATTCAGCAAACTCATTGTGCTACCGTAGTATCATGCCAAAATCCATCAGCATTGATTTGATGTTGTAGAAAGGGAAAAAAAAAAAAGGATGAAAGTGGCTTTCTAAAATTATTCAACACACCAAACATATGCATAATATGGCATTTAAATATGATGTAATATTTTGGAAACTAGTATCGCAATTCTCTGCTGAATCTAGGTCTTGCCATACAATGTCAGTTTTAAATATCTCTTTGGCTGATTTGCGACATAATAATTTATCACCCTACTGTGCAAATGGAGGGATTAATTTACATCTCTATTCAAATTTGCAGGAGCATTAATGCTTCCTGAATCTAATCGTGTTGCTTTAACAGAATCTCATACAAAAGGCAATTTAAAGCTGGAGTTCACAAATATAAAGGATGATACAATTATGTAGTACATTTATATCTTACTCCTTTCCCTCAGCAGCTCAGAATGATATATGTCCTTCTTGAGGGAGTTCAGACAGTGATGATGCTTGGTCCCAGATTACCTAGTGGCATCATCTATGTGAAAGTATTTAAGCTGATACCATCTCAAATCTCAGAAATAAAACACAATGCTTTGAGGTGTGATATTTGAGAGGCTGTCTGATGGGTTTTATCTACAGCTGTTATCTTTCTATGTCAGAAGTCATGGAAAAGTGTTAGCGATATGCTTATTGATTATTTTGTTTCCTGCCCTCCTTGCTCTGCCACCATTTTGTCTTCCCCCAAAGCCTCTGCTCTATTTCTTGAGCTATCATTTTGCCTGTAATTTCACCCCTTCCTCACCCATTCTTTTATGCATGGCCTCCAATTAGTCAAATGATTGACCTTTTAAACCTGACATCTGTCTTCCTCTAGTTCAGTGAGTACCGTAAACTTTATGGGCATGCTGTCTCTTATTAGCACATAGAGATTTTTTAGAGGTTGCCATGTAAGCTTCTTCAAGAATATCCAGAACTTTACAATGAAACAATTTCTGTTAAATTTTGCCCAAAAGATAGTCATAAATGCAAATATACTTCTCAGGAAACCGAATAATTGTTTCTCACCTCCAAAGAATAATGTTGAGCTTGATCAGAGTAGCAACCTGCAGCCCCAGGTCTGCATATGATCCCTGATTATCCTTTCTGCAGCCATTAGAGTTCTCTCCAAATCTGATAGCGGAAAATTTGCAGCTCCATGAAGATGGAATTATAAAACTCAGCATATGCATAACAGAGCAGGAGAAATCAGAGCACACTTTCATATTGATCCTCCAAAACAATTTTTCCAGAGGTTCTTACAAATATCCCTCCAATTATTTTGTTGCCTTCAGCTCTTCAGCATTGTGTTTTGGCTAACAAAAAGCTAGTTGGATTTTTGTTTTGATCCAGCAAGACTCATCTTTAACTCACAGACCTACAATTGTCTCAAATTATATCAAGTAGGAAAGGAAAGGGTTTTTTTGTTTGCATAGCACATGGAAGCATAAACTAGCTGGTTACATTTTAATCTAGCATGTTGTACAAATTAAGGCCATGTGGTTAGTTTATGGTTTGGTGTGCTTTGCAAACAAAAATTAATTGCATAAAGCATGGATTAATTGCATAAGCCATGGATTAATTGCATAAACCATGATTGAATTAACCACAGGCAAGATTGCCATGAGAATTCAATGAGTTTGTTCAGTAGCAATCTGATGGAGACCACTTCCCATTTCTGAACTTGTCAATGCATTAAATTTCAATAGAAGATAGACAATAGTGAAAAGGTCTTTTGGCTTTGCATTAATATACATTTTGTAGAGCTGTGATGTACCCTGGGAAACTGTTTTAAGAATTGCACTGCATTAAGCAAGGGAATAAATTGGTGCAGCTCTTTTATCTGGTAACGACTGCTTCATTTGCTCTGATTTGATTTGAAAGCCATTGCCCTGCTTTAAACATCCATCCGAAGAAGTTAAAACAGCCAGCAGATGCACTTCCTTATTAGAGGAAGAAATTCAACGGCAGTAAGATTAAAAAACATCATTAAGGTTGCACTATGGTTATTGATCTATACTAATCAATATGACAATGATGATGATCATAATCATCATACCAAAACTGTATTGGGTAATATCACAAATTGGTTCTCCAATTCCAGGACTGTTGTTTGCAGTGCACTATAAAATGGAAGGTATACTTTTAAATAAGCTGACAGTACCAAAGGTGATTTTCCATGCAAGGAATCTGAAAGGAGATTCAGAGGCAACCCTTCCTAATGAAAGAAAAATGCCTTTCGAGCAGTGGTGGGATTCAAATTTTTTTTCTACCGGTTCTGTGGACATGGCTTGGTGGGCGTGGCAGGGGAAGGATACTGTAAAATCTCCATTCCCTCCACACTCCTGGGGGAAGGTTACTGCAAAATCCACATTTCTTCCTGATCAGCTGAAACTTGGGAGGCAGAGAATAGATGGGAACGGAGCCAATCAGAGGTGGTATTTACCAGTTCTCTGAACTACTCACAATTTCTGCTACTGGTTCTCCAGAACTGGTCAGAACCTGCTGAATACCACTTCTGCTGCTGAGCCTTCAGAACCAGTTCTCTCTTCTCTCTGCTTCTGCACGTTATTAGATTCAGTTACAAATTTTTGACAGATTGTTCAATTATGATTGTTAAAACTTGTGTTATTTTCTTTCTTTTAAGCATAGATGGAGTACTTCTTTCCCATTGCAAAATGACTTTTGTTGTTAATTGCTATTGAGCTCATATGGATGCCGGTTGGGTAAAAGGATCAATATGTAGGTCTTTGTATTTTCTTTATTAGTTATATACTCAAAACTTACAAAAGGTGCTTTCCCAAACTTCTGCTCACGTTGAAAAACACAAATAAAAGGTGCACAATGTTGCAGTATGCAGAGATTTCTATTAGGCATAGATGTACGTGTGTACAGTTGATCCTATAGGATCCATACTGATAGTTTGACATCTAGCCAGCCAAAAGGCTTGGCTATTGAGTTTTCAAGGGTTGCCTGGTAGTGATGATGATAGATGATCAAATTACATCTTTACATCTGGTACAATAGCTTGGCAAGTTACAGAAAACTGTACTCTCCCGTGCACTGATGATGTTGCCTAGCCTGGTAATGAAATGTCTACAAGAAAACAACTAAGCTCAGAGAGCACTGAGGACACAACTATTAATCCCTGAGGTGTATCTATTCTCTTCTATTAAACAAAGCTTATTTCTGAAACTTGCTGAATTGCTAAAGAAGATCCAGAGAGAAGTGGGTTGAACAAAATGGAAGGAATTGTCTAACTTGCTTTGCTTCTTGATCTCGTTGACTTTATAAAGGAGTTGTATTAATTATGGAAAATGTCCTTACCAGTTACTTTGATGTGCTTCTGAGTTAATGTCAAATGCTATTATCATTTGAAAGTATTATGGAAAAATGAAGATGAACAAGATCTCATGGAAAGATGGGGACATTACAATGCCTCTCATACTGCTTTTATATTTTCAATCATTACTGCATCAGTGTTAATTAGGTTGTAGTTAAGATGCTGACAATACGAGCTGCAATTATAAGAGTTTCAGACCACTTAAAGCTTTATTGTTTAATTAAGACTCTTCATGAGTAGTCTTATCTCTTTTGCTAGCAGGCTGTTTCTTTAAATGTTAATATATGCATAAGCCTTTAATCAGACATGTGGAATTCATAGTACTCAAGAATGGATGCACATCAGCAACATTTTTCACAGAGTGAAACTTCAACATCAAACTAACATTTCTGCATCCTTACATAATTGCCATGAAAAATCAGAATTAAGTATGCCACAAGTAACATAGGTAATACTTTAAATGGAAATAACATTTATGGAGCAATAAATCAGGAAATGATGACTACCTATGAGAAATTATGATTTCTCATAAAAATGATAATATAAACCCATTGTACTGTTGAAGCACCACTTCAGCCAAGCAACTAACAATACATATTTCATACTGAATCTGGAAATGTTACAAGTAAAGTTGCAATGCATTTATAAAAGCTTCATTTGTTAAGCTACCTTGTGGGGTTTTTAATCCTGATATTTGATTTTCAAAACTGGTTCCACAATATTGAATGTTGTCTACTGAATGTTTCTGAAATCACGAATCACCTAATAGCAAAAACTATTCCATTGCTAAATAATTTTTTCAACCATGAATTTTCAAATCTCTCTCTATGGGGATAATCTACTAAAATATGTTTAAATGGAATATGGATCTATCAAAAAGACAGAGTAATTTTTAGTAGATCAGCAAAATTTCCTGACTGAATCGGTAGTATTCAGCCGGTTTGCACTGCTTCGGGTGAACAGGAAGCAGAAATCACGGGTGGGCTCACCTACCTGCCCCGGTGCTAAGCCATCCTATTTAGCTGCGTTTTCGAGGGCGGGCATATGCACGGAAGGCACATGAGCACACAAAATGAGCATGCGTACGCGGGTGAACCAGTGGTAAAACCACCTCTGGACTGAATAGAATGTTTGTAGCTCAGGATTGAACTGTGGGGTCTTTGGTGCTCTCTGAGCTTGGTTGTTTTCTGGCAGATGTTTTATTACCCAACTAGGTAACATCATCAGCGCAAGCTTAGAAAGCACCAAGGACCACACACTTCCTGACTCAGGCATACAAGGATAAAAATAATTTTCCCCCTTGGCTGGTGACATTGAATTATCCATTAAAGAACAAACAAAGCAAGCTTTATTCTACCAACAAGTTGATTTTTCTGTGGGAGGATTTGTTCCATTCTGCCATTGAACAAAAATGCCTGAATGGTAGATGTACATGCAACCCTTATTTGCAATTAGAATTTGGGAGTATTATAACTAATAGTCAGAATTTATGCAAAGGGGATCTATAGCAGCCTGTTAAAGGCTTGCCAGAAGCTTACTATTGTGCAGATGTGAGGGAATAGGGTCCTGGGAATGGCAAACAGTTAACAGGGGGTAAGAGACCAAAAGGAGGTAGATTGCAGATAAGAGAAATAATGGGGTGTACTAGAAATTAAGCAACGTGAAAGATACCTTATATTCCGGTGTATAAGACAACTTTTAAACCCATTAAAATCTTCAGATAAATGGGGGGTCGTCTTATATGCCGGGTACTGACCTTGCAAGCCAGACTGGGGAATCTGCAGTCACTGGTGGGGTTGCACAGGGGGAGCTCAAAATGGCCACGCCCCCAACCGGTTCACGGTCCGCAGCCCTGCCATGCTTCCCTGCCTTCCTTTCACCTCAGCTTGCTGGCCACGTGGAAGGTAGGCAAGCATGGCAG
>JANHFM010000168.1:96903-116772 GCA_032468115.1 Grayia smithii | reverse complement strand
GAGCATATGCACCAAAGACAAGTTCCTTGTGTGTCCAATCACACTTGGCCAATAAAGAATTCTATTCTGTTCTGTTCCGTTCCATTCTGTTAATTTCTACTCAAATGGGGGTTGATGGTTGGTGGAGAAGACATTATGGACTTTTTGTTTCCTTTTTAGCTTTTTGATTATCTCTTTTGAATGGTATGTAGATGTTGTTTATTTCTATGTGCCTGCTGATGGCTGATTTGTCTGAATGCCAGCCAGAACCCACAACATATAGCTGGCAGAATTGAGTTCTTTTTAATGACTGAGACCAGAAAAAGATTAGAAACTTAGGTTCAAGTTTCCCTTGACCAGGATGGTTGGGGCAGTTACTAGCTTTCAAAGCAACCTGATTCACAGGGCTGCTTCTTTGGGGACTATATGAGGGGAGATCCCCTCAGTCCCATTTTAGAGAAAGGTACTGCTGGTACAGCTAAATGGTGTAAATGAAAATAAATAACAAATCCAGCCAATTTAAACTAGGAATACAAGATTATATATAATTAAATGATGTCTTTGAAGACTATTCCAAATAGATGGTGAGAATTGCTGCAGTGTGCTTCACTTTGTGTCCAAAAGTATAATATGTGCAGAAAGAAATATTTTAAACTGGGGCATTAAATTGAAACAAACAGAAAGCTAATGGGGAAAAAATGCAGAATATGAAGAAAAGAAAAAGTGGAGAGAAAACCTATGCATGATCCTAAAAATACATGCATTATGAATATTCATTCTCCAATCCCTCATGAGGGATGTGAAAGGAATGCCCTAATAATGTGGATGTATTTAAGATTCTTACTTTCAAGTCAAATTATGTCCAGATTCAGAGCACAAGAAGATAATGGTATTTTCTAAAACTGAAGGCACAAATTGTTTAAGATATGAGATGGCTTCACTCCCCCCAGCTCAGGTTTTAGGGTATTTGGAGAACACTACTATTGTGCTTTGTAAAACAGGGGTCTCATATTCAAATGGGGGTACAAGTCAGGGCTGGGTTCCGTTTACTGTTATTACCGGTTCGCAATGGGAGCACGTGTGCATCAGGGTTCTACTTACCTTTACTACCGGTTCTCTTCAAGCACATGCTTTGCATGTGATCGGCGCGAGCGCGAAACAAGCGCATGCACCGAACACATGTTCCATGCATACGCACTAATCTCCTTGAAAAAAACTGCAAAAAAGTGCTCTGCGCATGCGCAGAGCAGAAAAACAGAGAAAAACGTTAAGTACGGGCACGCGGGTGAGCCCAGCTCCCAGCCGCGGAGAACGGTTTGGTGACATCACACCGTCACTGCTACCAGATTGCGCGAACCGGGCCGAACCAGGAGCAACCTACCACTGGTACGCATGTTTCTGTGCATGTGCAGAAGATTCTGCACATGCGCAGATCGCCCCATGATGAGGTCGGGCTTGGGCAGAGCCTCCCGCTGGTTTTAGTACCGGTTCTAAGAACCGGACAGAACCTGGAGCAACCGACTACTGGTCCAAGTGTTCTATGATACACATAAAAACAAGAAGAGCTTCACTTTCCTCACTATGACTATCACCTTGATTTTTTACCATATCCAGCTGGGGAATTCTGGGAATTGGAGTTCACTGGTCTTAAATATGTGGAGTTTGAGAAATACTGCCATTGACTAAGGCACAGAAACAACACAGAAGGCTCTTCGTAAACTATATTAATGTCTCTAGTGGGTGGGAAATAAGAGTATGGCAGAATTAAATAGATAATCAGATCTATTTTCCCCATTTTATATTTGGCCTTTCTCATTGTACTCAGAACTTCAATATTTACTTGATTGCTGTTGAATACAGTAATAAGCATAACCTCCTCAAAATTCATCATTTGAAACTTGGCAGGATTCATCCTTTCGGAAGAGACAAGAGCGGCTACGCATATTTGTAATCCTGCCAAGAAATAAACATAAAATTGGCAGTTCTCCTTAAAGGAAAAAAAATGTTTTGTCTTCAATGTGGCATGTGACAACTTCTAAAAAAAAAAAAAGGCTGCGTTTATGGCAAATCTGGGTCAATTTCAAATTATAGTTTTAAGAGAGAAGCAGCTAAAATTGATGGAATAGTTTTTCATAGAGAAACCAGCAATTTGGCGTCTCCAGATGGGGGACATAAGGAAGTTTGAATCGGGTTTATCACAGGAGCCCAAGATTCATCCACCATGAAGCTTATTTGCCTTAAACATCCATTGCGACGCCACAATGCAAGCTCCACCCTTCCCTTCGTGTCTCCCGTCGTCACAACACTGCACACAAGCCTCTATAAAAGGCGGCGCTTGCCTAGTAACGTTCAAACCGCTTCTAGTTTGCAAGGAGAGAGCAGCGCCGGCGAGCTAACTCTAGTTCCGCCATTTCCTGCTTTTAGCTCCTTTTGCTCCGTGTTTTCATTCTTTCTTCTTTCCCTGTTCTTTAAATCATGCAGGGACGCGGAGGAGAACTAGAGAGAGAAATCTAAATGTATTTATGAAAGACGTTCATAGAAAGGGAGTGTATTAAATACTACACAGTAAGGGGAACGTAGTAAAAATGTAGCGGAAGGTGGAGAGAAAAGATGCTCAAGGTAAGCAAAACTGCCACTCAGCCAGACCAGCCCACGTGGCCTCTGTCCGCGGCAAGACAATGCGCACACTTTTACAAGCCCCTCCCATCCGCCACCCAGCCCCGCCTTTTGGGAACCAAACGATCCAATCGGTGGAAGCGTAAGTGAAAGGACTTCGAGTCGCTCTTTTCTGTATTGCGGCTCGCGACTGGACGAATGACGGAGCCCCGGGGTTTGAAGGCGACCGCCTTTCTTCCTCCTCTTCCCCCACCCCCATCCAGCTTTGTTGGCTGATCGGTCCGGAAAGCTGTCAATCTAGTTGGGGAAGTTTTCTATTGGCTCACTCAAGGGGAAAAAACAAACAAACCAGCAAGCCGGAAAGGCGGGGATTGTGCCCGTTCGCCGAGGCTATAAAAGGGCGAGACAAAGGCGGCCGCGAGGCTGTTTTTTTTAATCTCTGCGTCTGGCGCCATTTTGTCTTTGGTCGGACTCTGAGGAGGAACAGTGTCGTGTTGCCGTCAGGCCCCATCTCAACCGCCACCATATTCGCCATGTCGAGAGACCGTTTTCGTAGCCGCGGCGGCGGCTTCCACCGGCGCGGCGGCGGCGGAGGCCGTGGCGGCCTCCCCGGCAACCACGACTTCCGTTCGCCGCCGCCGAGCATGGGGGTCGGCATGGGGCAATCGCGCTGCAGCCACCATCATATGAGCGGCGGTGGTTCCGGCGGCCCTTCAAAGCCGGAGCCTCCTAAGCCGCCGAGCTCGACCTCCACTCCGCCTTCTTCCGCGGCCTCCGTTTCCTCCAGCCCGGCAGCCTCGTCGCCTTCCTTGGGGCCGAACCAGAATCAGATCGGCGCACCGCCCGCGACCTCGTCTTCCGCCTCATCCATCTCCACACCAAGTTCGGCCTCGGCACCTGCCGCTCCATCAGGGCTCCAGAGCGGCAGCCGAGGCGGAGAGACGCAGCCGCCGCAGCAGAGTAACGCGCCGCCGAACCAAAGCTCCGGGCAGGGCAGTTCCAAGAAAGGATCCGGCCCATCTCCCGGAGGTGGCGGAGGATCCATAAGTGGCCTGAAAGGAGGTCCCGGAGGGTCCCAGTCAGGGAGCGGCCCCAAGAGCAGCGGCGGGCCTGGACAGCAACACCGCGGCGGCGAAAGGCGCGGAGGGCAGAGCCAGCACCAGCACTCGTCTCAGCACCAGCACCCTCCTCCGTCGCAGCAGCAGCAGGGCGCGGGAGACGAGAAGGTCTCCGACGCTGAGGTAAGCAGGACCGCGGCGGCCCCTCCCGGCTCTGCCTTAACACAAGATGGCGCCGGCGTGTCTTCCATCTGCCGCGCGCGCCTTCCTCCACGGCGCTCTCGGCCGCCATCTTCGGCGCGGGGATGCGCATGCGCGAGGGCCGGAGCCTCGGAGAGCGCTCTGCAGTGGGGCGTGGCGGCGGAGGCGGCCGACGAGCTCTCGGGTTTTTTTTTGGGGGGGGGGGGGAGGAGAATGGTTTGCTTCGGAAGAGCTGCCGCCTTGATCTTCCCGGAACCTCAGAGTCTGCTTGCTCGGTGTGCAAGTCCTGGTTTTTGCTACCTTAAAAGTGGTTAATGACAGAATCCTCGATCAGACCAGACTATTCTGAGAAAAGGCTGTTTACCCCGTTTTCCCCAAAATAAAACATTCCCCTGATAATAAGCCCAATCGGGCTTTTGAGTGCATGGCAATAAGGCCAAGCGCTTATTTCAGGGTTCAAAAGAATCTTGGGGTCTTATTTTCAGGAAAATCATCCTATCTGTCTTATCATCTCTCTCATCCATCTATTAAACATCTCTCGTCTGTCTATCTACCTACCTACCCCGTTTCCCCCAAAATAAGACATCCCCTGATAATAAGCCCAATGCATGACAGTAAGGCCAAGCACTTATTTCAGGGTTCAAAAATATAAGACGGTCTTTTCGGGGAAACACAGGTTGACCGTGTGTTGGGTCAGTGCTTCACTGCAGGAACTGGTCCTCCATGATTTCAGGGCCAGTCACAGACTTAGGAAGGTGGCAATGGCAAATCACTTGCGAAATAATATGAGGGGAACTACAGTGGAAGTGATTTGTCATCGTTTCCTTCCTAGGGCAGATAGTGAATGCCTGGCCGAAGGCAGAACTAGGATGTTTTCCAAGTTTCTAGCCTGGTGGCTGAGCCTCTATAGCACACTAATTCTCTTGTATGTGTGTGTGTATCTAGTGCAATATAGAGAGCCAGTTTCATGTGGTTATAGTGCTGACTTAGAAAGCAGAAATCTGAGCTTTAGGCATCCCTTAAGTACCAAAGCTGTCTGGATGACTGCATTTCTCACTTTCTCGGCCCAACTCACCTCACAGGATGATTGTTGTGGGGAAAAGAGGAAGGTGTATTGGGTATGTTTATATAAAAAAAGTCTACAATGTGCCAAAGTAGAGATGAGCAAGAAGCTTCCAAATTTGCTCCAGTCTCCTTTAACCCCATTTTGAATTCTCTATTAGCCACAACGACTGAAAAGCAGTGACCTAGTTACTCTCACTCTAAAGCAAGCAACATATTGTAGTGCAGGATTAAAAATACAGTATTAATAAAGTAATCTTTGCTCTTTTAGTTTTATTGTAGTTTGATATGTGCATTCTGAAAAAGTCTAGGTCCACCATAAGTTTGCCCATTTATCTGGTAACCTGATTTAGTAACTAAACCATAAATAGGTTTATATAAAGCAATATGTATAAAGCATGGTTTGCAGATGGCACTATTCTTAAATCAAGGAACCATATGCTTTGCATTAGTGGTTTATGTGAATTAAATTAAGCCTGATGGTTTTTCCTTCAGGGCCATTGTTGGCTACTTTGTTTTTATGGTAGGGTAATATGAGTATTAGCAGTGGCTCTTGTGATGCTTTGAAACATTTTTTTCATTTTCTAGTTTGAATTCAGTTTCCTATACAAAACGAGTGACATAGATTGTCTATTTGATGTGACATTTTTCTGTATGATGATTTTTATATATATAGTTGCATATTTTTGAATGCTGAAAGTGTGCTACATAATATCATAGATGAATGTGATAGTTTGTATTAGAATTGTGATACTTTTAATAGAGATACTGAAGTAAAGGCCTAATAAATGAAACTTAGTACTGTGCTAAGTGGCTTGGGAGAAAATGATGCCTATACAAGATAGTTTAGAAAGCTGGTATCCAATCTTTTGACTTACCTGAGCTGCATTGAATGAAGAGGAATTGTCTTAGGCTATGTATAAAATACATAATATAAAATCACATAATTATGATTGGAGCACATTACTAGTTGTCCTGGGCTATAATTATCAGTGTTTTTTTAATAGGTGGTGCAGATTTAAAGTTTAATGTTTGAATTTGTGATTTCTTACTAGTGTAGATGATATTAGGGAAAATTTAATGGGGAACCTGGGAAGGCATACTGTGAAGCACTTGTAAAATGCAGTGATAGTGCCTTAGCTTTTAGAATAAGCGTGAAGGGTGCAAGCATTACATTTCTTTTCCTGGCTGGGTAAAGGTAACTTCAATTTTGGCATGTTCTGTACATTTTTGTGAAAGAGAAGCTTATATTTAAAATAAAAGAAAAAATAGTTATTTTATGTAAAAATATTGTCTGGTGCACCATGTACATGGCAGCCAATGCTTAAGAGCATTCTCCCTTTCTTTAAAATACTGCAGGGGCAGTGCAGTGATGGTTGTTAAGATTAAGTATAATCCATCAAGTCTCTCTAAATGGAAAATTGTCAGATTGCTCAGTACTCTCTTGAAATATTGAAATGTAAATTAAAGTAAATATGAAAAAGGAATAATAGCATTCCAGGCGGATCTACTGTGTTGACTTGGATATGGAGTAAGCTGTGAGTGCAGTCAGAGTCTATGCTTGCATGATACTATGTGTTTAAGAGGGAAATAGATAAAATGATGTGAATGCCTTTTAAATGCAAGCATTAACTTTGTCTTTAATTTTGTTAGGGTTTTAAAGCAAATCTCTCACTTTTGAGACGCCCTGGAGAGAAAACATATACTCAGCGCTGCCGGCTGTTTGTTGGGAATTTGCCTGCTGATATCACCGAAGATGAGTTTAAGAGATTATTCTCCAAATATGGTGAACCAGGAGAAGTCTTTATTAACAAGGGAAAAGGTTTTGGCTTTATTAAACTGGTAAGCATTGACGTTTAAGGGTTTTTAAAAAGACTTTTAATGCTAAGATTATTCTTGAACATTCTTCTAAATTAAGATTTATTAACCTATTCACAGGAATCTAGAGCTTTGGCTGAAATTGCAAAGGCAGAACTTGATGATATTCCTATGAGAGGAAGGCAGCTTCGTGTGCGTTTTGCCACCCATGCTGCTGCTCTTTCTGTGCGTAATCTCTCCCCATATGTGTCAAATGAATTGTTGGAAGAAGCTTTCTCTCAGTTTGGTCCAATTGAAAGAGCTATTGTGATAGTAGATGATCGTGGCAGATCCACAGGAAAGGGCATTGTGGAATTTGCATCTAAACCTGCAGCGCGAAAAGCATTTGAACGTTGTACTGAAGGTGTCTTTCTTCTGACAACGTAAGTGGGCATCTTTTTTTATGTAGCTTAGTAATTGAAGACTGGACTGCATTTAAATAAAAGCTTTAAGGTTAAAGGCCAGTATTTAAACCAAACTCAATACTTTTTCTCTGAATTTCAGCACTCCTAGGCCAGTTATTGTGGAGCCTCTTGAACAGCTGGATGATGAAGATGGTCTTCCAGAAAAGCTGGCTCAGAAAAATCCAATGTATCAGAAGTAAGCAGATGTAACAGAGTAGAATTGTCACAACTAAACTGTATTTATTAATTTAGAACGTGTTCCCTGTTAATCTTATACTTACCTAGAGGAGTATGCCTTTCCACATTATGATTTGGCTCATTCCTGTTTTCAATGTAAATTAGAAATTTTCTGGAAAAGTTTATATTGCTTTGAATTAAGATAGTTTATGTATTTTTCAGTTTTATTAAGTAATTAATTTCAGTTTTTTTAACAGCCAGAGTGGGTCACCTAACACACTTAAATAAAATGGATTTTTTTCATTTGGTGAATTTTTGTAGCTTAAATATATCTAAAACATTCACAGTTTTATTTTGAAATAATTTATATTTAGTGCTCTTATACCTTCTAGGTTTTTAAGCAAATAACGCTTAAAGAGTCATGTATTAATATACTACTTAATGCATCTTTACTTAAATAAACAATTAATTGAAATTTGATTTTGAGTTTATCCAGAACAATATCACACTTTGTAAATTAAAGGCAACAGGAATAAACATTTGGACTGTTGAGAAGCAATAGTACTATCAGAATTTGTGGCCAAATCTTATATTTTGCAGACTTTTTAAAAAAATGACAAATTGAAAATGCACAGTAGTCCACTTGAACTGAAAAACTGAAAAGTAGGGCCTTGTTAGCAGGTGATGGAGCATAAACTTGTCAGTTCCAGCCAGGCTAACTATTTTGATGGAATGGTGCCTTTCAAAAGTACACTGTAAAAGTCAAAGGTGTCTTCCTCTATAACTGTCTTAAAACTACAGTTTCTTCTGTACTTGACTTTCTGAGCGGCAGTACAATATCTGTAGATGAAGAAAAGTGTTATAGTATGTTTGTTTTATGCGCATCATTGCTAGTTATTTTGAAAACCATAAATTTTCATTTTATTTTCAATTGGATTTCTAGGGAGAGGGAAACACCACCCCGATTTGCGCAACCGGGAAGTTTTGAGTATGAATATTCTCAACGGTGGAAATCCTTGGATGAAATGGAGAAACAGCAGAGAGATCAAGTAGAGAAAAATATGAAAGATGCCAAGGACAAACTGGAAAGCGAGATGGAGGATGCTTATCATGAGCATCAGGCAAACCTTTTACGCCAAGGTATAGGGCACAGATCTCTGGCTGAGATTTTGCTTGCTTTCTCCTATTTCTTTCCCCTCAAGTTTTCACTATTGGTATTCTAATGTTTGTTTTTACCCTAGTACAGTGATGGCGAACCTTTTAGGTGCCGAATGCTCAAATGTGCACGCATGGCCAAACTTCAAGGTGTAGATGTGTGCGTGTGCCCTGCACATGCACCGCAGAGACCTGAAGGACCAGCTGGCTGGTGGGAGGTGCACATGCATGCGCCACAGAGACCTGAAAAAGAGCTGTGGTGACAGCTCCTGTGCCCACGGAGAGGGCTCTGAGTGCCACCGGTTTGCCACCACTGCCCTAGTACATCTTAAAATATAAATTTACTGGTTTTAGGTTTATTACATTTATATAACTGCCCATCTCATCGTTAAAGGTGACTGGGTGGTGCATAACAGCTGGATAAAACAGCTAATATAAACATCTAAAAAGCCACAATAGCATCAAAATAAAAATACTAACCATGGTGAAGAGAGAGGGTAAAATGCTGGTTATGCTCTCCGGCCTAGGATTCTCAGGGAATTTGACGTTTATCTTGATTGCCCCCACTCAATAAGGGAGCCATCAATAGTTCCTTGGGAATCCTAGGCCTGAGAGCATAACTGATCCAGTAAATATCAAAAGTGATGGTACCATTTCAGGGGAAAGGATATACCATAATGTGAGTGCAAGTTACATTTTATTTGCAATCTTTTTCTTATAGTCTTATACTGCTTTTTCAGAAAAAAGTTGGAGCTGAAAATATTTTGTCTTTCATCAACTGCCTAAGTAGTAATGTGTCTCCTAAGTGTTGTACGTATGAATCATTCATTAAAATCTGGAGACAGACTTGTCTATACAAATTTGCTTGTTAGGCTTTTTTCATTTAATAAATTATTTCAGGGATGCCCATCAAATTTAGATTCTCTTTAATTGATAGAAACTCATAATTGATTATTAAACAATGGTTGCTTAAATGGTCATACTTACAGATCTCATGAGGCGGCAAGAGGAACTGAGACGCATGGAGGAACTTCACAATCAAGAGATGCAGAAACGAAAAGAAATTCAATTGAGGTAATTTGAACCTGTTACTAATTGTGTATTTAACCACAAGTTTTGTATCTAGCTGTGGGCAATCAGATTGCTTAGAACCAAGTGAAGAAACTAGTGGAGTATTAGTGTTTGTTTTGTTCAGCCTTGTCTCTTCCCAATCGATTTATTTATTGTAATTCATGAAGTCTTATTTACAGTGAAGGCTTAGTTTTGAAGGCTTAGTTCTTAGCTTGAATAAGATATGATGATTTTATGGTAAAATGAATTGGTACACTATTGAAGTCTTCTAAAAGTACAAGTTATAAAAGAGCAATTGTATTTTCAGGCAAGAAGAAGAACGACGTAGGCGGGAAGAAGAGATGATGATCCGCCAGCGTGAGATGGAAGAACAAATGAGAAGACAGAGAGAAGAAAGCTACACTCGAATGGGTTACATGGATCCTGTAAGTCAGGGCTGGAAGAATCCCAGTGATCTAGTTGCCCAGATGATCCCTAGGAATAAGTTTTAATATTTATTTAAGACTTTTCCCAATTTTGATGATGTAAATCTGGATCTTAGAGGATTGGTACCTGCTGTTTTAGAGCTGGTCGTTCTGTTGGCTTTTGTTACAGGATTAGTCATTTTCTCCCATCTTCTAATCCAGGTGTGCATTACAGAGCTTTTAAGGGATTTACTTATTCTTAAAAATGTCTGTTTGTCTTTGCAGAGAGAAAGAGACATGAGAATGGGTGGTACCAGTGCAATGAACATGGGAGGTAAAAAAAAGCTTTCCAATTTAACCCACCTGCATAAGTCATTGTGATCTATCTGATGCATAATCATTTGATTATTTTTTTTAATAGATCCCTATGGTACAACTGCTCAGAAATTCCCACCATTAGCAGGTGGCACTGGCCTTGGCTATGAGACCAATCCCGGAGTTGGACAAACATCAATGAGTGGCACTATGATGGGAAGCGATATGGTAACGTATCCTGTGGCAGCTTGACCTTAGTTCTAGAGAATTTTTTTTTGGCATTCATTCTATAACCTACACTTTTAGATAGGCTTCCCTTTTCCAGCAGTTTGTTAATAGCAAGAAGCTTGTTGAGCAATGTAAAACTAAGTCTAGTCTTTGCCAGTATGGTTACAAGTCTGCTCAGATATTTCTGCAACGGATATTAGCAGACTTTCCTGTGATCAGTTGGGTTGGGAGTTGTCTGGCTAAACTTGAAAGGAGCTTTTAGTTCTGTAATCTAACAACCTGCCTGGAAGGGGAGGGGGAGCACACATTCTTGTTGAGTTAGCTTAAGGAGCAGAAGTGGTCTTGTGTCACTTTCTGAACTTGAGTTAACTGTGGTGCATAGAAATGTGTATAAAGGGAGATGAAAAAAAGTCTAAAACTATACACTATACTTCTACTTGTTAATGTAACGGGTTCACCACAGGTAGAGAATATTTAAATTACCTCTCTTATTGTACACATTGGCTTTTGACACACAATATGTGATGATGAGGAAAGAAGCAATTCTTGAGGTAGGCCACTCACTAGCAATCTATTTCTTGAGCAAGTTGCTTGTTGACTCTTAAATAATACATGATTTGGTTATGGTGCTATTTTAAGTTTCCTGATTATAGACGGAGCTGCTGGATCAAACTAAAGATCCATCCTATTCCCAAAGTGGTTAACCGGATGCTTCGGGGGATGTCTGTGAAAGCAGTAGCTTCTTCCCCCGTGGTCACCAATATTCAAGGGCATAGTAGCTGCAGACATTACACTTGTTCAAGCACTTTGAACTTTACTTCCTGTTTCTGTACTTGTAGGCTTGATTTCACATTATACATGAAGCCTCGGAGTAGTATAATCGTAGTACGACTGGTAAATAGAATTACTGAAAAATCTAAGTCTAATCCTTCTTGTCTGGTACACATTCACCTTAAGAGTTTAATCTAACACATAAAATAGTATTGTGGGAAGGGTTGGAGGCTATTCCAGTACTGAAGGTTTTGCTACATGAGATGGGCTACTTGTAGCTCATGTGTCACTTAACATAGAAACCAATACCATTTATTTAAGCCCAAGTTCTTAAGATGCCCTGTCGCTGTTTTGACCGTGTAGCTCAAAGGAGTCTGCAATTAGTCATAGACTTCTGTTGAAATGGGTTGTCTGGTAAAAACCTGGATGTGTGTTTTCAAAATTAACAATGCAGTGTATCAAACGTTTTAAATATCTCATTCACTTGTAATTGGTGGCACTAGAAAAAAAAGCCTGAAATTTCAGTGAAGCACTGTGCTGTCTTTCTAAAGTATGTAAATTTAGAAACTTAGTAGAAATTGTCTCCTTTACAGAATTTGTTCATTCATGACATTTGGCCTTTGGCAGTCTAATAACTGTAAGCCAGTTGTTAGAGGAAATCTGGTGTAGTTTTACTTTATGCCAGAAATCCAGACTCTCAGTGACTCCATGATTGGATACTTATGCAAATCAGTGAAGGGCTCATGCATATGTTTTCTCATCTGTGATGATTGTGGCAGTAGCATTCTGGAATCTAGACTTTTGTTTGTGGGGTTATTGGGGAGCAAATTGAGTGTGAGCCTTTCACAAAGAACATCTGCATGCGTATCTAGTTAAAGGATTCATACAGCTAGTCTGAGGAATTATGCTGAGTGAATTGGCTCTGTTGTTAAGCTTGAGTGCATTGGAAAGCTGCTTTTTTTTGTAAAATACTTCCTATGCTACCCTGAAAGCACCAATAATACCAACATCAACATCTTTGATTCATTACACCCTCCCTTGTGCCTGGTAAATCAAGAAATGAAGAAAGATCAGGTAAATTGAAAAGTGAACTGGTCTGCTTTATTTTAGCTTAGTTGAGCTTTAGTGGATTCAGAGGAGACCAGCTTGAATGTATTCAGATACTGCAAAATAATAATGGACTCTTTGCTAATCCTTACTCTGAAGTCATAGGACCTCTACTACAGTGGAACTATTTAAAGAAGCTTCACATTGTGCAAACATTTAGTGGTTGTCTTGTCTTGGCAATTTAACCAGGTGCATACTATTTCTTGTACTTTCATAGTCAGTGGCTTTTGAAAACCATTTAAATAAATAGACATGGTCCAAGTAACTTCAAGAATGTGGTCTTATACCTTTTAACTAGGCATCTGCTTTTTATGTAAGATGGCTGATGCTTTAGGAAGCTCCTGCTGGGCTTCTTTGTACCTTGTTCACTGACGGTGTAGATTAGCGATTGTAGCAAATAACCAGAATTTCTTTCAAAGAGAATTCTTGGTTCAAACCCATACTAATGCTTGAATTTTTAGCACTTCAGGGAATATCTGTTTGCTGAAACAGACATTTCAGAATGGATCAAGTTGGGAACATACCACAAGACATGTATTAAGTTAAACTAATTATTAAATTACCCTTTTTTCCTTTCTATGTTCCCGGTACCTGTGGATCGACTCAATGGTGATTGTATCGACGAACGTTGACTGCGGAACCTTCTAATATAAATTCTAAACACACATGGACATCAACTACACATAATGAACTCTTAATTGTTCTAATAGCGCCCTGAGCGATTTGGACAGGGAGGTGCGGGGCCTGTAGGTGGCCAGGGCCCTAGAGGAATGGGGCCTGGAACTCCTGCAGCTTATGGGAGAGGGAGAGAAGAATATGAAGGCCCAAACAAAAAACCCCGATTTTAGATGTGACTTGTAGATTTTTCATTCCAGTTTGTTTTATTTGTCTTGTTTAGACACTACTTTTTTTTTTTTTTTTGATTCTTGCATTTTAGTAAGAAAGCTACGTTTTTATGGATGTTAGAAACTTAAGATGACTTAGAATTTGTAAGTGGTCTGGGCAAAAAAGTCTAATTATGTAACGCAGTGTTCTAAACTTAGCTTTTTTGATGTATAACGTCCCTACCTTGATGGCAATGTACCGTGTGCCATATGAAATCCCAAGTGTAAACTTTTTTTACTGTGCTTAAAATAAATAGTCTATACGTAGCAAGATTTCTTTTATCATAAATTTCTGAGCATAGAGGGCAAATAACACTTCCAAAAGGTAATGCATTTCTTGAAATCTGGAGTGTTGCACAATACATGTGGCTGGGATGCTTCTATGCCATCAAGTCTAAAATATCTCTGCAATTTTAAAATCTACTTAAACTTCAATATTCAATATCACAATATCTTACCCTTAGAAACAGCTTTGAGAATTCTGCAAAACTTTTGACTATAATTATTCATGTATACATTTTTGAAATTTTAACTTCCTTACAGTGAGGAAGCAAACTGGGTTTTGGTGAAATAGATCTTTAACTTAATAAATGATGTAGTTCAGTTTTGAACAAGGAGGTGGGAAGGAAATGGGTAAGGGCACGTAATCTAATAGTATTGGCTGTTGTCTTTCCAAAGGGCATTTCCATGCCAGCTGTTATAAGTCATAGCATGACTTTATATATGTTATTTAGCATCTCATTCTTTTAATAAGACTCAAAATTTGAGATCTGGTTGATCTATTTCACTTCTAATTCTTTTCCTAGTTAAGCCTTTTAGTGCCCACTGGATGTTTTCTTAACAGAATCCTTGATGATTGGCTATATCTATTGAAGTTGCAATCTAAATATTGGAAGGAATAAATTTTTTTCTTGATTTCACCAGCATAATCTTGATCAAAAAGGTTTGAGCTTTGGTGGGCATTTGTCTATTATATTTAATATCAAAACATTTAAATGCAGAAATGAAATATCCTTTGAAGTTTCAGGATTAAAGTAGTAATTTGTTAGATTAAAGCCTGGCATACAGAAATCTAAGCGTTAAAAATTGACAGATTTTTTTTCCTTGGGCAACATAGTATCAACTTGTGCTGTTGACTTGGTAGGGTTGAATTATTTTATATTTATTAAAATGCTGTAAGAAGTTAAGATGTCTTGGACTATATACCCCTCGTACCTAAAATACTGGGTGGACAGTTTCCTGGTATAGAAAAGGTACAATGGCTTGATAAAATGAAGATGAACCAGATCAGAGAACATTCTGATTAATCCTGTTGGGGTTTTTTATTCCATAACTTGGGGTGCTTTAAATCTTTCAAATAAGGGTGGGGAACTTTTTCCGCCCTCATGGGGAGCCATTTTACATCTGTTTAAAACAGTTAACTCTGGGTAATTTTGCATTTACTCTACCTTTTTTCCCCAGAAGATTGTTGAGAGAGGGGCATAAAACCTTTGGCAAGTCAGTACTGATTACTTGCAGGCATCCTGTTTTGGCTGGTTTTTTTCCTTTCAACTGTTGACACTTTCTCTGTGCTACTACCTCCAGTAGCTTGGGATAACCAGAATTCTATATTCTATCCCTACTTTAAATGTCCTAAAGCTGAGGAAGAATCAGTTACCTGTAAGCCGCTTATAACTGCAGCGTATGAAACTTCACTGCCATCAGTTATTACGTATTTTCATTCTGCAAAATGGATTGACTCAAAAGCTTGTGCTGAGCAAGCTTTTTGAAAACCCAAGAAATGATAAACAGCCGATATTCAAGGTTGCTGGACTGCCTCTCATTTAGTGTTGTGGTTGAATTGAGCTATATTCCCAGAAGCTTCAAGAAGTTACCATCAAAGGGGAAAAGAACACCCACAGTTCTTGCATTGACTTCTGATGTAGAGAAACCCTTGTGATACAAATGTGGACGTTAACTGTATCCTGGGCTGCGTACAGCTCAGTTCTGCTTTTCTCAAGGAGGTGTTCATGGACACCCACTGTAGGAAACACCAAGACTGACAGTGGTGGGGAAATGGAAATGGAAACTAATTTTCAGTTTATTTTTCAGATTACATGCCATTTTTCCTTAGGATGCTGGCACATATCCTAAACCATGTTCTTTTGTAGTACTGTAATCTTGGAAGAGTGAAGGAAGCTGATGGTCCCATTTCCTTCCTAAGGTTCATCTCTTGTTTACATTTTGTCTAAACTAGGCTGATATTAAAACGGGAAGGAAATGTTGAGGGGCCAATGTAGATTTTTAACATTATTTTGGACTACTGTTGCCAAACGTCCTTATATAAAATAAGCACAGTAGTCTGATTTCAAAGAATAACAAACAGGCTGATCCCTCAGTAGCAAAACAAATTGTTGGGGAGTTTTCATTGAATTCAATGTTTCATCTTTTTAGCTTTTTCTAAATGGATTTAAATATTTAGACTTAACATGATGCCTTTTGAGCAGAAGCATAACTATTCTACTTCTGCATGCCATTAAGCCTTTAAGTCATGCATAAGTTACCCCAATTCAAGGGTCTACCCATGTTTTAACAATCAGCATGCTATAACCACATCCTTATTAGTTGTAATAAATGAATTTCTGTTTCTGTGCGTATTTTGTGGTATATTTGTTTTTAAAAACTTCTTGGCATCTTCTTGGCAACCACTTGTGGCAGCATGCTTTTCTCTGGAGTTTGAGACTGCAATATGACACTGTTTAAAAGTAGTGGCCTGCTATGTAACAGCACTTAGACAGCATTTCCGCAGTGCATAACTGTGAGGAACGTAGTACCACAAGTGGCAATGGACATTAGCACCTGGATGTAGTATTCCTGCTTGCTCCAAGATTCTCATTGTCGCCTGCATACAGGTAGGTAAAAAGAACTATAATCTAACTTGGTGACTTTCTGTGTAATCTTGCTATGGGGGTATTCTGGCATCACACTACTGACAGTGGGATTTCAGTGCAGCACTTCTCATACTGTATGGTGCTTAGTTTTGAGGCCTAACCTGCAATCAGCATTAGGCAAGCTGACTAATGATGCTGATACTTTGTGCCTCAGACCCGTGTTTTCTTCGTGCATATGACTTGTTTCTTTCTTCACTGTGTGACAAAGACATTTTTATAGAGTTCGATGGGAGGGGAAAGTGAGTTCAATCTATGCATAATTTTACTGCTCATGGTCTCCATTGTGTATAGGAATGGCTGCTTTTAGTTCATACTAGCTATATATTAAAAGTGGTATGAAAACACTTTTCATGGTCAGGCAGATAAATGCATTGGTATTTTTCCCTTTTTAATAGTAGTTGCTCTGTTAGGTTTGAAGTAGTATTGAAGTATTTTGTAACTATAGTGTCAAGTTAATATAATATGGGTGGCCGGCTGCGGGATGATGACTGTGATAACATAAAAAAATAATAATAATTGAGAGTTCCCCTTATTCTAATCCATGCATCTTACCAAAAAGTATAGGTTACTTTGCTTACTACTTGATGAAAAAAAATAGAGTTTTATATCTAATGTAGTTGATGAACAAAAAATAGGGTTTTATATATCTAATGTAAGTTGCCCTCCAGAATTAATGGCTTTGTTGTGCTAGCTAGATCTATCTTATGTGTCTTGAAAGCAATTCATAACATTTAGCTCTTGATCAATTCATAAGATAAAGCAATGCTCAACTTAAAACTGAAATGCAGTTCTGTCAAATTTCATGTTTCAGTGTGTTTGAAGAAAAAAGGCTGCTTCATGAACAGGATTCAACAGTGAATCTTTAACAGCCAAGTAATGGATTGGAGTTCCTAATCTTTTGTACCTGGGTGGTTTGCCAGAGAAGAGTGTTTTTCTAAAGTCCCTTGTCAGTATGAACAGACATACTGAGAGAAGGTGTACTTTAAATCCTATGAACAGCATGTTCACTGTGGGACTAGTTATAATCCAAGCTGGATATTCCAAGTAGTAGTATAACGAACTCAGTAAATAAGTATGTTTGCTATATAACTGGGCTGCAGCTTCAACCATGGTATCTACTCAGTTTGAACCAATATGCCAATGGCTTAATTGAAGCGTGGGAATTATATCTTTTGACATCAGTGAATTTTTAGTAAACAGGTGAATTGGACTCCAGTTTCTTATGTACATGATTAACTGCAGTTGTAAAGAGAAATACATTAAGTTTTTAAGGGCAGTAATTCTGATCAAAACATCTCTCAGTGTGTAAGTGGCATAAGAAATAACAAAAAGTGCTTGCATTGTATTCCATGTTAAGCTTTTTTGTTCTGGTCTTTGATTTCCCCTTTGCAAAAACTGACTTCAGAGCTCAGAAGTGTGATGCCAGAATACATTATGCGTACTCCGCTAGGTTCTCAGTTCCGGTTACTAGTGCTATGTGAGGACAGAAGCACTTTCCTAATATTATTGGGGAGGGGGGTGGCTTTGTTAACAGTATGGAAAAGCTTCTATTGGCTGAAGCTCTCCCCACAAGACTAGGAAACACCTAAGCAACCAGGGGGCTGAAACTGCAAGTAACTTCAAGCGGCTGATCAGGAAGGCCTGTGGTAACTTCTAAAATTGGAGCCCAACGTGAAGAGATTGTGCTTTTTTAGGTTTGTTTGGACCATTGGTTGTTTTCCACCATCACAGCTAGCAAGGTTGGAATCAACAGGTCAGTTGCAGATCTGTCTTTATGCTACTTGCTGGGCTTAAGCAAATGCTGCAAGGGAGGGGGGAGAAGAGGGAGGCATCTCCCATTTTGTTTGTTCCATTAGCAACTGTTTGTGGAAGCCCAATGGTGGTGTATTACCAATCCCCCCCCCTTCAGAAAACTTCGATATTGAATATTGGCACAATGAAATGTGGGAAGGGGGTGGCTGCAGACAAATAGCTAGGGAGAAGAAATATAATTTGTATTCCTATATAACCTTTTGTTTTGCAAAAGTAAATTAAGATGTGGTCTTGAAACTGGCACATTGGCTGGCTTGGCAGTGTTTCTGACATTACAAGGGCCATTAAGAATTAGTTGCAGGTGGAAAGGTTGACCTTTCACTTTATGCCCTTAATAAGAACATTTGAAAATGGCTAGGGACAACCACAGGGGGGAAATCTGTAATAAGTCTAGCAAGCAAATTCTTCTCTGTCTTGTAAAGATTCAGAAAGCTTTGGCTTGTCCTTCAAATACCTGAAAAGATGATTTGCTTTATGGGGTGGTAGGGGTGCATGGCAGCAACTAGAGAGGCAGTTAAATAGCTGAATGCAATGGCTTTGCACTTGCACCTAAGGGGCAGTGTACCTCTGGCTGCAACTGTCCTGGTTAGGCAGCATCCGTTCCAAGGGGCAGTTCAGGGTTAAGTCTTAAGAGTAGTTGCAATTGTTCACTATCCTGTGTTTCAGTCTTTGGAATAAAATATTCATCTCCTTCTTGTGCCCCTTGCTACCCAGTGACTCTTAGTAGCTTTTGTAAATTTCCCCTCAATTTTACAAGTTCATAAATTGCACTTAATATTTAAACTTAATTTTGTTTTCAGAAATATTTCAGTCTATTTTCCCCTACTAACTTTAATTCTTATCCTTTAGGTGAAGATAATATCAGCTGGATGAAACTGGAACACTCCCATATAAGGTAAGGCTTTCAGTTCACGGAACTAAGGGTTATAAGCCCTCCCAAGTAAAATAACAATGTAAGTAGTGACTTATTTGCTACATGCAAATAAGGTCATGGGAAATATCTTAATACATAAGTTCAGAAGTTGCTAGAGAGAAAAATGACCA
The DNA here is from genome assembly GCA_032468115.1 of Grayia smithii. Classification (NCBI taxonomy): domain Eukaryota; kingdom Metazoa; phylum Chordata; class Lepidosauria; order Squamata; family Grayiidae; genus Grayia; species Grayia smithii. Next base: position 97,697 of record JANHFM010000168.1, on the reverse strand, counting down.
GGAAAGCATGCTTGAGGTTTATATATATCCTTTACTTTTCCTCTTCTCCCAGTCATTTTTAGTTTTCCATTTTAAGTATAAAAATTATTATTACTGGCTTATGCTATGCTACATTTTAAAAAAATTTCCTCTAAATTTATTTTTACTGACAAAACAGAAAAATAGTCTGTGAAGGTACCTGAATTGGGTCTGAAAGGTGAAAGTAGTATGCTCCGTCCCATATTTGGGTAGACCAGGTTGCCCTGATAGACTGCTGGGGGAAAAAAAGCACTTTTCCTCTCTAAACTTATTAAACCTTGGATTATATTAAATTCAAAACAACTTGTTAGCATACTCCATGTTACAATGAAAACAATTTTATTTTGCAGTTGACCAATAACCAGTATATGCCCACACAGTTGGACGTTGTAGAGAGAAGTCGTCTGCAATACGTAGGTAAGGAAGCGAGGCTAGGTTCTTGTTGAACATTTGAAGGGTTTGTTTGTTCATTCATTTTGTTCAATTTGTATAGCCACCCATCTCACCAAGTGGCTCTGGGCAGCAGTTCAAGAGTAAAGCAGATTGCTGGTAGAACTAGAGGTGATGATCTGTTTTTGTGGATACAGTGAAATAAGAGTGAAGCAGAAACTGAATTGCTATCTGTTAAACATTGGTGCAGGGGTTGGCTCTGGTGTCACGTCGTCTCTTTCAGTTCTCGAATTCTGTAGCCAAGCTGCCCATGAAATGAATCACTTGTTGCAGTGGTGGGGGGGGGGGGGGGGGGGGGGGGGGGGGGGGGGGGGGGGGGGGGGGGG
>JANHFM010000167.1:8186-22535 GCA_032468115.1 Grayia smithii | reverse complement strand
AATGCTCTCAACTTATACTCCTGATGTCTTATTTTCAATCCCTTTATTTCTGCCGCCTCTCTCACTTTAATCAATAAAACTTCCAATGTTAATACAAACAATAAAGGTGAGAGGGGACAGCCCTGCCTCGTTCCTTTCTCAATATTACACTTATCTGATAACCCATTATTTACTATAATTTGAGCTGTTTGTTTATGATAAATTGATTTAATTGATTGAATAAACTTTTCTCCCATTTCCATTTTTTCTAAAACTGCAAATAAAAAATTCCAATCCAATTGATCAAATGCTTTTTCTGCATCTAAAAAAATGAGCGCCGCAGATGTTTGGTTATTCCTTTCCAAATATTCCAACACATTAATTACTTGTCTTACATTATTTTTCATTTGCCTGTCTTATCTTTTTAGAGATAATAGAAAATGTATTCAACTTTGCATATTGGAAAAGGATTTTATACGTACCGTATTTTTCAGAATATAAGACGCAGTGGAGTATAAGACGCAGCTTAGGTTTTGGGGAGAAAAATAGGAAAAAAAAAATCTGCCTACCAGGTATTCATCTGGCTAGCATCCTTATTCTGGTCAGCTTCAGCACATTAGCTTGCTGGTTTTGAGTGTGTGCACACGCTTTTTATCCCCTGGTTGGAGATAAAAAACACCTTCTAAAGCACAGCTGATCTTTGGAAAGAGAAGCAATGAGAAAAGCAGGGAAAGCACGGAGATTGCACTCCCTAGCACCTCATTAGGGCTGAAAAAAAAGCTTCTAAAGCACAGCTGAGAATTGGAGAGAGCAGGCAAATTATGGAAGATCACTTCACTCACTAGCACCTTGTTAGGGCTGAAAAAAAGCTTTGAAAAAGCTACATTCGGAGTATAAGACGCACACAAATTTTCAGCCTCTTTTAGGGGAGAAAAAGTGCATCTTATACTCTGAAAAATATGATAGTTGTTTAAGAGAAGTTCTGAAAATTATGAGCAAATTTGGTTTGTCATAATGTGACATAGAATCACAGGTTTTGGGGGCCCAGAAAAAGTAGATTGTGAAAGCAGTAGCATGCCTTCACAACACAAACTCCATCTTTTTGTAAAGGTGTGATGATACTGCATGGATAGGTGAAAGTGCCAGATAATATATGGTAGAATGCTGCTTTGTCATTTTGATGAAAGACTTGTGAATCAGTGGTGGGTTTCTCCTGGTTCTGTCTGGTTCTGTAGAACTGGTAGTAAAACCAGCAGGAGGCTCTGCCCACCCACCCCTATGTCATCATGGGTGATCTGCGCATTCACAGAAGCTTTTGCGCATGTGCAGAAGCGCACACACACCCATTGTGAACCGGTGGTAAAGGTAAGTAGAGGCACCCCTGCTGTGGATGCCTCTATCTTAAATGTTTCTTATTGTTTGAAATACTTTATACTGCATATGTTTCTTAGGTGTTTGTGCTCAACTTTTAGGGGCAAAGTCAAAATTTGGGGAATATGTAAATATAATGTTACAGAATGGCTGTCATAGTCTGGATACTTACATTTTACATATTTGTATTTTATGAACAAGGTATGTAGAAACTGCTAAATAAAAATTGCTTCATTGTAGGAGAAAGTTTCAAATGTTAATGAAAATTGTGGTGTATGGAGGTTTCAGAGAGGAAAGCTGAATTCAATAGCACAAAATGGTTATTAAAACCATTTTTTCAGAACATGGTAAATATAAAAATCCATGGGCATTTAGAATTCTATTTTTTTTTTCAATTATAAATTTAAATGAGACAATAGAGTTATTTTAGGTAATCTTGAAAACATGGTGGTATCTAAACAGTGACTGGGTTTTGAAAATATTTCTGTGCAGCAATAATGGGGAAGGACAAACATGCAGTCATAATTAGGGCAACAGTAGTTTCTATAAAAATAGATCAAGACAGTGAAAAATAGTTGAGTTTGACTTGAGATATTTATAGAACAGTCTTCTGAATATTCTACTTGTTCTCTTCAAATCTTTTACATTCCTATCAGATACCAAAGTTGGTGGAAACTATGCCACATATAGAACAAGTTTTTGGATTCAGATAGATCTTTTCCAGGATTTAAGTACATAAGACAAGTGGACATTTTAAGGTAACAAAGTGAATGAAGAATTAAAAAATTCTAAGCAACAGAAGAAAGTACAATTAATGCTAGATAAAAGCAAAAAACCAACCGAGCCCTAGATTAGTTTGGCACTTAAAACAAGCAATTATGGGAAAAAATAATAATACACCAAGTAAGAGGGAACAAAGGAACACAGTACATATTCTTTGGATGGGGAATGGAAGAATGCAAAATGATAAAAGTAAAACACAGCAATTACAAATAGCAGTTATTAGGGCAGCTACAAATTACATGAAAGGATTATAAAACATAAAATGAAAACCCATTTAATTCTTATAAAGCAAAAACTGCAGGAGAATGAAATATGATTTTAATATAACTTTTAGATATAAAATGCTAGCAAACAAAACTAAGGAGGATTTTACAAACTACTTAACTCTTTCTGGCATCATGTACTACTTCCAACCCCAATAGATTCCAAAATACTTTGTTGCCTTTGCTTTTTAAATTTTCCATTTACTTTCTGACAGATTTGGGGCTGTTCTCATTAATGGAACCTGTTCATCTCTTTGATATTGTTTTAGAAACGATCACTTGCATTGACCATAATCTGAGCAGAAAGCTGTATTTGCTGTCTTCTCATGGTCACCCAGAGTTCCACAGATAGATCTAGTGATGCTGGCCAGATATTGCTACCTCCTGTTACCACTGAAAAAAATTGAATGGGAGATTAGCAAAGTAGGGTAAGGTTGTAGAGTAGTCCATATTGCAACACACAGCACTTGTTTGCTGCTTGCTATTTTCTGTCATTTTCTACCTTACATTAGCTAAAAGCAGGACCTACTAATAACTGAATGTCTTGCATCTTAATGACAGCCCAGGCCCTAAATTTCCCAGTTGGCCTGGAACCATTGATGAAATCTAGTGGTCATAGGGATGTTTGCAGCCCAGATAGTCTTGTTCTGGTTAAGGTTCACATTTTCATTTGGGTAGATGTTTCTCTACAAGGTAGCTTTGGAAACTTCTAGTTTAGAATACAAGCAGCTCTTATGTGTTTTTATCACCAGGATTCAAGAATGGAGTGAAGGGGTTGAGGGATTGCAATTCCAAAATATGTTTCTTATAGGAAAAGAGCCAGAGCAGGAGTTAAAAGAGGATAAGGTTAGAATCATTACATAGTCACAAGCAAACTAAATCCAATCCCCTCTTCCCCCAAATGCCATTGACTCTTATATAGTCAGGTCACGTGTACTTGGTTTTTCACACCTGACATTCTAACACCAACAAGCTTTGATCAGATGGAACTTCTCCATTATTTCCTTCTTTGTTAGCTGCTGAACATTCAAAGTCAGCAGCGAGGTGGTATATTATGCATTGTAACAACAGCAAAACATTGACTTATTGACTAAAAATGGACACAACATCATTCTTTAATAAAGGTTGCTTAATGAAGTTACTCTCTGGGAAAGGCCTAGATAAGGAAGAGAATTCTTGAAGGGATATAATGTCATTCTGGGACACTGTACTTTGAACACCATTTTTGTATGAAGTTTTATGGAAAGTATGACCTTGAGTAATTCCTGATACTCTTGGCATGGATGCTGATTTTCATTTCTGGAGATCAGAAATGATTTACCTTTAGTCGCTAAATAGAGATTCTTAATTCACCTTCACTATTACCAGGAGTGTGACACCAAAGTGAATGCTCTACCTAAATCCTTCTTTGGAAATAAATTTAACATAGCAACTTATCATAGAGAAGGCATTCATTCTTTAACAGATAAACAAAACATAGAATCTAATCCTTCATCTTATCCTGCTGCTTTGGAAAGAGAGCATACAAATTTAGCTGACAGTCAATTTCTTACAAGTGTGATCGCAAATGTAAGAGAATGTAAGCCTGAAAAAAACATGCCTTTTTTATCTGTATGATCTACATTTGAAAGAGTGAGAAGCAAATAATTTTATAAGCATTAAAGTCTCACATCTTTAAAAGTTGAATGAATTATATTTTCTGGAATAACAAAAACAGAATTTAGCAAAAAGAAAAAAAAATGCATCATGAATTTGTAGAAAGTAACAAAAAGATATTGTCAAAGTCATTACATTCATTCTTCTTAATCAACAACTTTCAGAAGTTATTCAGAATAATGAATAATTAGGAGTATATCCATGTGTGCTCTTGGATAGCAATATATATTTCTATTAGTTTATTTTTGCAAGATACCAGCGAGCAATTACCAAATCTTCAGGACTTTTTTCCCTGCTCTTATTGTTCACTAAGGCAATACACTTAGCAGGTTAATTTAGAGTAGATTCATTTTCTTGCTGATCTCCCACCCAAAAACAAATTCAGGTCCAGATTTGCTTAGCTTTTTTTTGTGATTTACCAGGATTGGCTAGGTGCTCCTACTGTTTTTAATTTTTTGGGGTGAGGAAGTGGGGACACTGGACAAATTTAGGAGATAAAGAAGGTCCAATTTAGAGAAATTGTTTTAGGAATGTTAGAGTGAGGATCTTTAAAATTTGTTTTATGTTTGAAATTGTTTTGCAACAGAATTTCAAGCTATGTGCCTGCATTATTATAATACAATACAATACAATACAATACAATACAATACAATACAATACAATACAATACAATATAATAATGTGATGTGATGTGATGTGATGTAATATGTAACGCAACGCAACGCAACACAACGCAACGCAACGCAACGCAACGCAACGCAACGCAACATAACATAACATAACATAACATAACATAACATGCCCTGGTAAATGGCAGAGAGAGCGAGAGCTGAGAGGTGGTAGGGTAGATGGAAATGAATAACATCTATAAACTTTACAGGCAATATAAAGGTAAAGGTTGGTAAAAAAAATACTACTTGGTTAAAAACAGGAGTCTCTTCCTTGGATAGAGTTAAATTGTATTTTCTGACAATTATTTTGATTTGGAAAAAGCCCTTAATACTTTCTACAAATTTATTATGGTCATTTAAAATAAGCAAGCATGGCTGTGAATATGAATAAAACATTGGTAAGGGGGTTCACAAATATTTCTATATACTTCTTTCTAATCCCTTTTGTGATTCTCAAAGTCCTTTGCAAAAGAGTGCAAAATTGTGTGCAGTAGAAGGTGTTAGGTTCTAGGCCTTTTTTGTAAGATAACTGAAGCTTGTCCGGGTTACATAATTGGGTAAAATGTGAAAGGATATCTCCATACTCATCCTTCTCCAAATAGGCAAAATGCAGAGTACTACTGAACAATGAAGCTGTCTGAGTGAGTGGAACAAAGCTACTTTTTTGTTATCTAATAATAACATTTGGACATCAATAACTGTCCAAATTTATATAAGCATATATGAAAATGTACAAGAAAGGGGATTTCATGAACATCCTAAAATGTAATATTTAGGTTGAGCAGTTGCCAGTTTTCTACTTAATAGCTCAGTTCCACTTTTAAGTTTAAACATGTAAAGATAAAATCCTCCTTTGTCTCCTTTGTTTCTTCTCATTTTTGACATAAAGCTAAAAATAAAACAATGGTGCACCTGAGATTTAGAATGACTAGTATTGCATCCAGTGCTCTGCTTGGATCAATTGTTTGAGGACATATACTGTACACAGAATAGTTCTGAAAAGATAATTATATTGCATTTAAAATAGTGCTAATGAGATAATTATACTTCATTTAAAAGAGAAATTACAGTTCATTTAAAATATCTTGGAATTGCAAGTTCCCAATAAACGCAGGTAAGGAATCTCAGGTGGGGTGTCATTGGCCAGCCATGTTTCCATTCCCCATTGTAGTTAGGTACATGTTTCTGCATTGATCCAGGCTTTACATAAAGATTTAGAAGCAAATAACCAAGCTCTTTGTAAATGATTAGTTCCATGTTCAACATACTTTGTTGTAATCAGAAATATAAAATGAAGCATCTTGTATCTTTGAATAGATTGTATTCATTTCAGAACAGCAAATGGAAGAATTTGCAAAAAGATGCCAGATAGGGATGATATAAGATGCCTGTCAAGACATCATCCATGTTGCATGAATATTTTATTTTTTCCTGTTTACTTCTACTAATACCCTTTTGTTTTAATTTTGAGGCTCTCCAAAGGACATTTTCAAGGTTTCTTACCATTTTTCATTCTGTTCCTTATTTCGGGTTTCATTCTGTGCAAGAGAGCACCAGGTAGTTAAAAAATCTAATTAGGCAATTCTTCAAATTAATTATGGCAATTAAAACTGTTTATGTCTGTATGCTCGTCAGATATTTATTTATACTGCAGTTATTTCAGAAATTTTGCTTGTGGGAAAGAAAAAACCACCTGTGGACAACTGAGAAATGTTTACATGCAAAATCACTTTATCAATGTGCTACATGATTTATGAATAAGTGACAATAATAAAATTGATTCTTCAACACCATCAGTTTTCCTCAGATGTCTGCCACTGAAGTAGAATATTATCTACAGACTTTTTCACTCTGTAATTAATGTTGGTTTAGTTCACTGATATATACTTAAGATTGTATTTGAAGTAGCGTTAAATTAGTATCCTACAATTTCAGGCCAGTGTAGAAGGCAGAGTTGGTTGATCCATAGGTAGTATGTATCTCCATTGCCATTTTCCAAAATTTTACTCAGATTTTTCTGTCTGGGTAGGATCAGCAGAGATTACTGAGCCAATTCTCTCTAGATTACCTGGGATCAGTTTAAGCTGGATAGTCTAGAGGAATTTGGCCAAGGATCTCCAAACCCCAGGCTGCGGCCCACCTCCAGTCCTTGAGCCTTTCAGAACTGGGCATGGAAATGGCAAGTGAGAGAGAGCGCACTTGCATGAACAGTGGGTGAGTGCTCTATTTGTGTGAGTGGTGGGTGCCCACACATCCACCACTCACACGGAACCACTCCCTTTCTCCCCTGCCGATCCACAAAGCCAAAAAGGTTGGGATACTCTGAATTAGGTAATTGTTTATATGTGGACTATCCCATCTGGTTGGTGAAAACTGCCACAAAGATGACAAGTGGTTGTATACAAGCACTGGTTAATGCATTTTAAGAAGGGGGCGGGGGGGGGGAGGAAATACCATCTGCCCTGAAGTGATATGCCCTTTCTCAAAATGCCATTAATTTACCCACCCTCTTTCAACATTTTTCCTTTCTAGGTATTGGTGATGAACTTTATTTATTTATTAAAAGATTTATCTTTATTTTGTTCAACATTCCCAATGTTCTTATTTCATACTTACAAAAAACAACACTGTGAGGTATGTTGAGCTGACAAACAACAACTAATTCAAAGTCACTTACCTGGCTTTCATGCATAAGAGGGAAGGGTTTCTTCCAGTTAGCCTAGCACTTTCACCACTACACCAAACTGGCTCTTGTCTAGGATGCAGTTGTAGAAGGGTCTAGATAACAATTGATTGCCCATACTGTTTTTCAGGCTGGGGTGTAAGACTTGTGACAGAGATGTGGCAGGACCAAAATAGTAGGAGGATGACTCTCTGGGTATTAGTGGACTCTCAGCAGCCTTTGATCCTGTCGATCATGATACTTTTCTGGACCATCTATAACAGTAGGAGTGTACTATGTTGCAGTGGTTCTCCTTCTTGAATGAGACCTCAATCTTGCTGTTGTGACATGCCATAAGGATTGTCTCTTTCCCTTTGACTGTTCAGTATTGGTATGAAGCCACTGAGACAGGTCATCCATTGATGCAGGATGAAGTATTATCAGAATGTTACAGTCTGTATCAAACAGGAAATTGCAGTCCACTTTGGCCACTTCTGGACCTGGAAATGTTATTTACTTAACATTAAAGGTTTCCCCTGTCCAGTAGTGTCTGACTCTAGGGAGCAGTGCTCATCTCTGTTTCTTAGCTAAGACAGTCAGCATTGTCCGAAGTCATTTACATGGTCATGTGGCCAGCATGACTATATGCCTAGGCAGATGGAATGCTGTTACTTTCCCACCAAAGTGGTACGTGGTACATGTTTATCTACTTACATTTGCATGCTTTTGAACTGCTAGGTTGGCAGGAGCTGGGGCAAGTAATGGGAGTTCACCGCATCATGCAGCATTCAGATCTTGAACCTGGCTGCTCTGTGTCTTTAACTGCTGAGCTATCATGTCCCTTGTTATGTATTTAAATTTATAGGCTGTTTCAGTTGTGGCTGACTTAATTAACTTATATTTTCAGTAATAGGCTTAAAGTAACATATACAACAAGAATATACTCACATGCACAAATAAGAATACACTCACAAGCATATCAATAACATATCAATAGCATAATTTTATCTACTCATGAAGGATTTTTCTAACATCCTAATGACTTCTGTGAACCAAAGCAGGATTAATGACAGTCTCATTTTGAGAGGGATGTTGTTCCAAAGTGAAGAAACGGATGAGGATAAAGAGTCTTAGATTTAATTTCAGCAAGAAAGAATGGTGGTGATTTCAAAAGCTGACCAGTTCCAGGGACATTGGCTTTAGAGAGGATTGAACTTTCTCATGTAGAACAGGTCACAATCTGAAGTCTTTCTAGACTCTAGACCACAGGTGTCAAACTCGATCACATCATGTGATGTATCATGATGTATCATGATGTTTTTTGCCTTTGCGGAGCTGGGATGGGCGTGGCCTGTGCATGATGCATCTGGCCCTCAGGCTGTCAGTTTGACAGACCTGGTCTAGATGGATAGTTACTTCTAAAAAAGCAGATAGAGACCATGTTCAGGAGACCCCTTGCACAGTGTTAATCCTGGGCATGCCTTACAGCCTTTCCTGGAGCAGTAACCTGATGGTTACTCATAGCCTTTTCACCTCATGTCTACATTATTGTAATTCACTTTATATAGGGTTGCCATTAAAGACAACCTGAAATCTGCAGCTAGTGCAGAATACAGTGACCCAGGTAACAATGACCCTAACTCAGTTTGCCCACATGGTATCTGTACTGTACTGTACAATTGTATAGAATGTGAAGGATGTGTGGTTTTGTTTTATTTTTATAGTTTTCTTATGTATGATGTACACTGAAGATGGCATTTAATTTCATTGTATGAGGTGCAATGAGAATGAAGTAAACTAACCAACTACTGCAGGAGTTGCATTGTTTACCAGTAGACTTCAAAGTTTTGGTTGTTATCTTTAAAGTCTTATGTGACTTAGCAATGGAATATTTTCAAGAATACTCACTACGCATGGAATATGAATGTCCAGTATGTTCCATGAGGAAAGACATGCCATAGGTCACACTTCTGAGGAAGTGTCAACATCAGGATACCTGGGAATGCCCCTTTTCAGTTTGGTTCCTCCACTGTAGAAGACTTTTTACAATACTAATGGGGACTGATCTTTTGCTTGTTGTTATAGTTTTTATAACCATTTAGTTTAAAGAAAATTAGCACACAAGATAGTTGTTTGCTTCTTAGAGTCCGTTTTGATTATAGTAGCATAGAACGTCTGCTACTTTCGTCCCTGCTTTTTATGGCGAGATCATGTCCATTCCATATCCTTTGGAAACCAGAAACAAGGCCAGAAATAATGTAGAAAGTTGCCCAATACATAGTACTTATTCAGGCGTTTCCTTCCATTTGCTATAGGTCAACATTTTGCTAGATGAAGCACAAAACAAAATAGATTAGAAATCCCAAGTCCAATAAATAATAGTCAAGAAAGGAACAAATAAAATTATGACAATGACAAACAGCTATTCTAAAGCAAGGAGATAACGTATATAACTGACCCAAACTGACTTTATTGAAAAATAATTCCAGTTCCTGTTCCAGTTCCAACTCACTAAATTCCACTGGCCTTGAGCAATGAACTTGTACTTTAGTAAGGTATAGGTTCCCAAACATGCATTATTTTTAGGTGAAGCTTTCCATGTCTCAGGATGTATTCCTTACGTCTACAAATATTGGGAATGGTTTTTATCCTAGATTACTATATTGAATAATGATTGCTATGTTTGAACAATTGTAAAATGAATATACCCAGTGCCTGCCTTCTCAATATGAGTTGAGCTGAACCCAATCATTTCATGATGGACTGATAATATGCTATAAACTGTCGAGAGTTGTTTTGGATAGGGAGATGGATGGCATATAAATTTACTAAACAAACAAACAAATAATGGAATTGCTATAGGACACTGCCATTTCAATGAATCCCATGCTTCTCAAACCGCTTTTTAAAACTTAATTCCAATGTTTTCCTTAAGGTAGATGATTGAAAGTTGAATGTGGATGAAAAGTGCAGAAACCATTATCTGCTTAACCACTGGTTATCTATATCATCCATATAATTGCAGGAGACCCTTACTAATAGATAGCTTAAATCAAAATAAAATAGAATTTATACAAAATCTGTTCAAGGTATGATAGAAAATACTGAGGAATTGGAAATTCATGTTGTATTTAGAATTCTTGGTTGGATTAGCACAAAAAGCTGTTATGAGACCAGTTTATGTGTGCTTGAAAGCATTAATTTTAATAACATCATTACTGCATGAAAACAGTGCATGTCAACTGAAAATGTTCCATTATGGATATGTTCTGAAAAAGAAAGGAAAAAATGTCTTGGCATTATTAAAGTATTTAAAATATTAAGAACAATAAAACCTCTACATATAATTTTACTTGGTTCAAAAATATTAATCTGAGGTTTATTTGAAAGGTCACTTTTAGGAGGAAGTAATTACTTATGGGCAGTAATAATACATTTCACCAATGCCCTGAAACATTCAAATAGTGATTATTTCAAATAGATTTGCCATAAAACTTCATCTAAACAGTAATATCAGAACTATTTAATTAAGTAAAAGTCACTAATTTACCATTCTATTCTTATTGCCCTAATATGTGACTAATAACCTTTTCAGAACTAAGAATAGGAATACTATATCTGGGCTATAAGACTCTGTTTTGGATAACCACTCAATGACAGAAAAAATGTTTGAATTTTTAAAAAACTCTTTGTTGCCACTTAGGTGTCATCTGAATATTTATTGGGTCTTAACCAGGGGTGGGTTACCTTTACTACCGGTTCTCTTCATGCCGAACGCACGCACACTCCCTGCATGCGCACTAACTTCTCGCCTTGGAAAAAAAACTCAAAACAAGTTCTCTGCGCATGCGCAGAGCACAGAATCGTAACTACGGGTGTGGGTGGGGCCAGCTCCCGGCCACGGAGAACAGGTTTGGTGATGTCACAGCGTCACCGCTACTGGATCGCGCAAACCGGGCCTAACCGGGAGCAACCCACCACTGGTCTTAACCAAGAAAAGAAGTCAAAGGGATGGACACTGCAATTGTTATTGCTGCCTTAAAAAGATGTGTTTCTCCTACTCAAAAGCTAGAAAATACTAGAATGTGTGAGCAGAGTACCAAACTGCGACTAATAAAGACTCATTTGAAGTTATAAGAATGATCGGAATCTGTGGTGCTGCAGAACTCTCACAGAAACTATGGTGCTGTACATGATGAGCTTCTTACCTTTCTTCTTCTGGAATTTAAATCTGGAATTCCTAATTGGCAGGAATTGGGAAGGGTAGATGTGTCCACGTCTGTATGTAAAGCTTTTAGCTCACAAAGAGAATAATAAAAGTTGTAAACATGTATTTATTTTTAACTATATAAGCCTCTGGATTAATAAAACTAACACATTCTGAAGGGGTTATGAAGACCCTCTTTATAATCATTTTATATGCTCAAAAAAGGGTTTTCTCCAATCTATTCCATGCTTCAAGCAACAGCCCTATCTTCTTTCTGTATTTTGAAGTTCACAAAGCAGTGTATCATTCAACATTTTAAAAAAAATCTAAAAGAGTGGAATGAAGCGTACAAATAGAGTTCCTTAGCTTCTAGCATAATTCAATACCTTAGAAAGCAGGCAGAGATCAGTAAAATTCCTTTGCACTTAGATTAACTTGTAATATATTCAGTGATGCATTTAAGAATATGGTTTCTCTCACCAGCTTCAATAGTTTCTTTCTGTTGTTCAACATGATTTTGCTGCTACTGCTACTCTTGCTTTCAATAAAGCCTTGAGATTAGAAACTCTTCTTATTAGATTCTATCTCCCCCAAAAAAATAGGAAAAAAAGGCAATCTATCCTTTAACTCATTATTGTAGTTATTCTATTAAATATACACACTGCATACATATACATACATACATATATACATACATACTGTGTGTGTAAAGATCAGACATAACACTACATGATTTCTCCTGAGACATGCTAATCCTGCTCATGTGAATTATATTACTGAACATTGTTTATCCTCGCAGAATGTAAATAATACGAACAATGTATGACAATTTTTTTTGTATTCCAGTTAGCATTTAAGTGGTAAATTAAGAATGATTTCTAATTCATGCAGAGATAACAATTACATTGATACACAACCCACATTTGCACAATCCACATTGACCAAATGATTTCCACTATCTTCAGATACTACTCTTACTACTTTGTAGCAGTCTGACATATTCCTTTTATGCAATTGAGGAATAAAAAGGATCTCCATTTCACCCCTATTCTTTCCACCGCAAGTCACTTTGTGATGAACCATGGAAATCAGACTTGTCAAAAGTATCAATGCATGGTGAGCATATAGAACCAGTGTAAATGAAACTTTTCTTATCAGTCTCTATCACTGCGTAGCTCTTGTACAAATCCTGCCACATTTTCACATATTCAGAGGTGGGTTTCAGCAGGTTCTGACCAGTTCTGGAGAACCGTTAGCGGAAATTTTGAGTAGGTCATAGAACTGGTAAATGCTACCTCTGACTGGCCTCGCCCCCATCTATTCTCTGCCTCCCAAGTCCCAGATGATTGGGAAGAAATGGCAATTTTGCAGTAACTTTCCCCTGGATTGGGGAGGGAGTGGAGATTTTATAGCATCCTTCCCCTGGAGTGGGGTGGGAATGGAGATTTTACAGTATCCTTCCCCTGCCATGCCCATCAAGCCATGCCATGCCCACACCACACCCACAGGACTGGTAGTAAAAAAATTTGAAACCCACCATTGCACATATTGTATGAACACCTCATTATTTAGTATATGCATGCTTGTTAAAACGATATCTTGTTGAATTAATCAGTGGAATAACTTGTGTACAAAAGTTGTAGATGCTCCAAAAAGGGAGCTTTTTAAGAAGAGATTAGACAATCATTTGTCTGAAATGGTGTAGGATTTCCTGCTTGAGCAGAGGGTTGAACTAGAAGGCCTCCAAGGTTCTTTCTAAATCTGTTATTCTATTACTATATGAAGACCATATAGAAGCTACAGATGTTCCAGAATTCAGTGGAGGGAGAAAAGCACTTCTTTTCTTGAGCTTTTGACTATTAATTTTTATCTTAATTGTTTGGCAATATTTGACAATGGCATATTTATTTATTAATTGAATTTATATTGCCGACTCAAGGCAGCTTACAGAATATAAAACCACATTTAAAACAAGAAAAATAATAAAACAAATTAATATAGTATAATATAATAAAATCACCCCCACTCCCCACCCTGGCAACAGCAGATCACATGAACCATTTAATGGGTTCCATCCCACTCTGGGTTCCCCAGGCCTGCTGACAGAACCAGGTCTTCAGCGCCTTCCAGAAAAGTATTAGAGTGGAGGCAGTTCTAATCTCTGGGGAAATGATGTTCCAGAGAGAGGGAGCCACCATGGAGAAGGCCCTTCTTCTAGGTCCCACCAGGTGTATCTCCCTAAGGGTTGGGATCTGCAGCATTCCCTGCCTCCCCGTTCTGATGGGTCAGGTAGATGTGACCGGCAAGAGGCGGTCCCTCAGATAACCTGGTCCCAAGTCATGAAGGGCTTTAAAGGTTACAACCAAAACCTTGAATTGTACCCAGAAGCAAATCGGCAGTGAATGCAGCTCCCACAGGAGAGGTGATACATGTGCACACCTGGGTCTGCCTGCATGCGGGGCTGCTGTAGTTTGCACCAACTGGAGCTTCTTGATGCTCTTCAAGGGCAGTCCAATATAGAGTGCTTTGAAATAGTCAAGACAGGAAGTGACTAGGCCATGAGTGACTGTGAGTAGGGATTGTTGGACCAGGAAAGGGCATAACTGGCATACAACCCACAGCTGCACAAAAGCCCTCCTGGCTACGACCACTATGACCAGGATTGTCGGTAGGCTGGGTTCCGCCACGTGTTTGCTGGACCCTTGTCCCTCCTGGCTTGTTGCAGCAACCAGAGAGGTGACAGGAGCCTGGATCCAG
>JANHFM010000163.1:254427-266496 GCA_032468115.1 Grayia smithii | reverse complement strand
AGAAGTGAGCCAGGAGCAAGAAAAGGTTGAGAACTCCTGCTGTAGTGGATCTTATAATTCTAAGTTTTTATAAATATTAATTTTATATAAATTATATAAAATATACATTTTATATATATATGTATATATATGTATCTCTCTCACACACACACACAATATTACCACTGTTAAGATATTTATTGTAAACTGCAGTAATTTTCAATATCTATACTGCTGAAATTAGCACAGAGAATGAGACATATGGATTATGACAAATTGATTATATGCCTGGTTGGATGGCACCCTCAGAAACTTAACATCAGAGCATTTCAGACAGATCATCCAGCTTCTACAGCTGGAAACAATTTTAAGCTAATGGCTCCTCTGAATTCTTCATTAAAAAAAAAACCCTGTCATATAGCTACAATGTATTTTATTTAACTAACTGCTGTAGCATTTACAGCAATTTATATTGGTAGTCCATCACCATAAGAAAACTGCATGGCAGAATTAGATAGTTTTCTTGAAGCAAGGAGGAAGAACAAAATCTATATATTGTGAAAATTTTCCAAAGTCAAAAAGCCTGGAGGGTAAAGGGATATTCTTTCAAAGGGTCTTGTTTCTCTTTTATTCCCTCTTCTATGCACCCTGTTGTAAATCTCACTGTTGAACAAAAATAGAAACAATGGGTTTTAAAAACAAGAGGAGTTCTCAAAAACCCTAAACCTTTGCTATGGAGGCCTTTTAGGAAATGGAACCTCTGGAAATTTTAAAGTTAATATCCCTTTAGTAAATGAATCAGAGGGGAAAATGATACTGCCTTGTATCACCAATGGAGAATATAAGTGCGCTCAGAAATCTTTATTGCTGACTATGGTAGTGTTTAAGAATAATAATGTTAGAGTTGATAGAAGAGTGTCTAGATTTGTTCAATGAAATAAAGCCTAATTCTAAAGGGAAGTTATAATATATTGTTTCATTTAAATTACATCAAGCTTTTATACTTATAAGATTCCAAATTAATCCAATGGAAGTGATCATGGAAAATATGGTCTTGCAGCCTTTACTGTCTCGTTGATGCTTGTTTCATTTAAAAATGAAAAAAAACAAAAATGTTTTTTTTCTGGGAAATTGCCTCCTAAAATCCAAAAAATACCTTGGGATGCATAGCTATAGTAGAAAAGGTGTGGCTTTTTAATAGTAGTACTGACAACTATAGTAAAAGTACACCCATGCCTAATCTGATGTACTTTTCCCACTATTTGAATGCTGAACTTCCAAACACAACAGAATATAAACTTCTTCACATTGTTTAACAATGTTCACTACAGGAGAAAATCCTTGCTACATTTGCTGTGTTCTACTCTACCCAGCTTAGAACTGAATAAGGCTTTAATAGAAGTCTAATCACAAAAAAGCCCCATTAATTTTTTTTCCTTTGTCAATGATCCATATTCACTTAGTCATTCCACAGCACTAATCAGGATTATGCATGAATCATGTTCTTTATAAAATGCCTAATAGTGAAAACTACATACAGTATTACAGTAACAAGCAACATATCTTATACTTAATTAATGTTTTGGTGTAAATAGAAATCTCCCATTCCCCCACAAAATAAATCACATTCAGCCCCTTTAAAGGTAAGGATATATCTAATGTGGAATGCAAACATGCATGAAATAGACCTTTTAACCAAAGAAACAATTTTATAAATTTATTATTCCCTTTTGAAAAATGAACAAGAACAAGGATAACTAAATTTTGTGAAGCTACATGAAATATTGATGTTTGCCCAGAAATATTCCCAGTGGTACTGTTATATCTGTGAAAAATGCTTTACTCTCACAAGCTTGGATACAGAATGTTTGCCAATACCTTTAACTCTAGTCTTTCTGTAGCTTTATACATCATATCCTAATACATTTCTCAAGGCCAGTTTTGGGGAGGTAATCGGGTCAAGCAGATTAAACAAATAAGAGAGACTGACAAAAATTAGATATGTAACATGCAGTCTATCAAATTAATTTAACTGGGTTAATTGTGTTGATATTTTGAATATAGATAATCCTTGACTTACAACAGTTCATTTAGTGACCATTCAAAGTTACAACAACACTGAAAAAAGTGAGTTATGACTATTTTTCACACTTAGAACCACTGAAGCATCTCCCTGGTCATGTGATCAAAATTCAGATGCTTGGCAACTTACTGATAATTACGACGGTTGCAGTGTCCCAGCATCATGTGATCACCTTTTGCAACCTTCTGACAGGCAAAGTCAATGGGAAAGTCATATTCATTTAACAGCCATGTTACTAACATAACAACTACAGGAATTCATTTAACAACTGTCTCACTTAGCAACAGAATTTCGGGCTGAACTGTGGTCATAAGTTGAGGATTACCTGTACTGACTTGGGTTAGAAATGCATATTTTAATGTTTTTCTTATATGTTTAACTTAACACTTTAATTTTTAAGCCAAAAACAGAAGTGTAAATGTATTTAGTGGTCAAAATTACAAAACTGTAATATCTTGCCATGCTATTGGAATGTTTGTTCTGTTTTTGGAACAGTATGCTGAAAGTGCTATGGCTTTGAAATGGGCCAATTCTGATTTCCATTTCAAGATCAGATTATTTTTAAAAATCACTTAGAAGTTGGAACAATTGTTCCAAAGTTTCAGCCACAATCTTTTTCATCCCACACAGACATAAACATTAACATAACATTAAGAAATGCTATTTTCTTTTTTCCCAACCTGCAACCCAAACAGTTATTTGCACCACTAATTGCACACATACATGTATTGTAATATTTTTGAAAATTTTTACTGAAATTGAACATTGATATAACCTAATACCTTGCTTAAAATTGAAAGGCTGCCAGAATAAATCTTCGTAATATGTATATGATACTTTTAAATTATAAAGTCATTATCTCAAAGTGGAAGCCATGATTATAATCTTGTCAAAAATTACAGCCATGGAGACTGCAATCTCATACCTCCTGATCTCTGATCTCAAGTTTCTTATTTCTGAGGAAACATCTATAGGATTGCACCAAACGGAAAAAAATACCAGCAAATCTATGATACTGTAGCTCAAGAGATATTTTGCATTACCAAAAAGTGGCATATTAAAGGAAATTGCCCGTAAAATATTTGCTACAATAACTGAATATCAGAAGTCCAAGATTTATAATAGTTCATCCATAACTGAGTTGCATTACTTCATGCTTTATAAAAAGGCTATGTAATATGCAAATATATTAGCTGCAAGCTTCTTTTCAGTATGTAGAATGACTGATATCTGATAGCAAATATGAATACAGACATAGTGAAAGCAGGTCACAGCTTATTAAAATATGTAATCGCTTTCTATAAATATTTTAATTATTTTATTTCAAAGGGTTAGATTTTAAAGCAACATTGCCCAGTATGCAAGCTGAAAAGTACAGGCATGCCCTTGCGTACAAACTGTAAGTGCAATTCACTTACATTGCTGATAGATTTATGCAAAGCTTCACCAAGATAGTGCCGCTATGAAGGAAAGATCACAAGAATAAAAGAAATAATTCAGAAATAACTAAGAAGATGGGATAAAAAAGGGGCAGTAATAGACAGAACATTCATATTGATATGATAAAGGAAATATGTTGAGAAAAACTAATATAGAACAGTTTTGCTATGGTTTTATAAATCTTCTGAACACTTCTAAAAATCTAATAAAAATGTTTTGAATCTTTTTAAGAGATAAAAATTGGAAATTTCTAAATTATTTCAGAATTATATACAGTTTCTAAATGAAATTATTTTATTTTTTAGCCCATAGTGTTCTGCATAAAATTTAATAAATAAATTCCTGAAAAACTGGCAAATATATTTGTTAGCATATCTGTTTAGAAACAGATGTTCAGCTACATCTTCCAATACTGAACATATACATTTTTTTACTTCTAAAATAATTTTGCATAATTTACTATTACCAATCATAACTTAATTCATAAATAAATTATTTCCTTCCTTCTTTAAATATGAACTTTATTATATCTCCTCCATAGCAAAATTATATTTGAAATTTATTATATACTGCCATTTATTAACAAGCTAAAGATGTACTGTCAGCATGTATAAGTGGTACATCACCATATACATTAAATGCAACATGGGTATGAGGACCATATGTTAAAATTGAATGATGGATAATTTCACTGTTGGATACATGATTCATTCCCAGTCATTTGTTCTTTCAATCAAATTATTAAGAACCTTAAAATGCTTATTAATCTAGATATACTTCCTAAATTATTAATTAATGTTTTATCAAAATCACAATTTACAAAAGATCAGTTCACTATTAAAATTATGTACTAATCAAATTATTATTTGTAGCTGCTGAACCAATCTCAGAGAACTGGTTAGCTAATAATAAAATTAGCTCAGAAAATCTCATCCACAAAATAAATATTCTAATCCAGAAAAACTATGAGATCTTTGCCAAATGGCAAAACCTGCTTCCTTTACTGAAAACGAAATCATTTATGACACCATAATTAAGAAAAAGAAACCACAACTCCTTGGTTAACTAGGCTGATATATTTCCAGATACATAAAGACCAAGTTTGAAACTTTATTCAGTGTGGCTGCTCATCTTACTGGACATTCTATAACATTTTTTCTTAGTGATGAAAGCATGAATTCTTGCTATTATGCAGTGATCTAGCAATTGAATCTTACTTTTGTATTGTTGGAAGAATTTCCACTGAATTCAATGGAACAATCCTAGGAATTACTGGGATTGTCCTAAAGGATTTCAGAATTAAAATGATCTTTACTTAATTTCTAAAATGTTTAAATTGAACATAGAAATTTACATCTCATATCCTATTTAATCTTAGTCTACATGTGTATTTCTTGGGATTTTAACTTGTGTTCAGCTAACTACTTGTTTTCAGTATCTAGCTGTGATACGTAATACTAGTAACTTACAAGAAGCTAACTTACTTTTTTCAGAAAAAGAAACACAAAAGGCTTCAATTTGAAATTCTTAAAACATGTGACAGAATAAAAAAAGATAAATGCTTCCTCCAGTGTCTGCTAGAAGAAAGGTGTGCATCAGCTAAAAATTATACAGGTAGTCCTTGACTTACAATTATTCATTTATGACTATTCAAAGGTCAGCATTGAAAAAAGTGACACAACTGTTTTTCACACTTATGACTGTTGCAGTATCCCAGGGTCATGTGATCTTTTTGATAAGCAAGGTGAATGGGGATGCAGATTCATTGACAACTATGTTATTAACTTAACAACTACAGTGATTCACTTAACCACTGTGACAAGAAAAATCATAAAATAGGGCAAAACTGAGTTAATAACGGTCTTGTTTAGCAATGGAAATTTTGGGCTCAATTGTAGTTAAGGTCAAGGACTACTTGTACTGGAATAAGCTTCAATAAATCCTTTGCTGTTCAAGTACTGTGTTTTTTGCAACTCTGTAACTGAATATATTGTCTAGAACCTATTAACCTATAAACTATAGAACTTTTTTAAAAAATAGGAATGTTTCCTGCTTATTTTTTAAAAGTAACATTATACATTGGGCAGAACTGAATGATGTCATAAACGTTATAGGCAGCATTCTAGTGTGCTGTTTGTATGGCACATTCCTATTTTTAATAATTTAAAAATATTGTATCATATATACATACAGAGAAATCTACACATTTTTATATCAAATTTAACAACCATCAAATTTTAAGAGGATTAACTTTGCAACAAAAATCTCATTTCAATAAAACTAAAAGTGAAATTAATTTATCAACTAATTATTCTGGTTACCTGATCTAGAAGATCTTCTACTTTTTTCTGCCAGCTATCTCTGGCGGCATTTTTTTCCCGCTCCTTTAGTTGCAAGAGTTGTGTCATTGCTGACTTTTTATCTTCTTCATGCTGAAGTCTCAATTCCTCTCTAAGTTTTGTACATTCCTGCCTGAAAAAAGAGTCAAAGCTAAAACTTATTCTACTATTTAAAACATTTTAAAAATCTTGTTGAAATGCACAGTCTTCATCAAAACATTGTTATTAAACTGTATGTTTGTTCCTTTGAATCAGTTTTTGACTCTTGGTGATTACCTGGATTAGTCCCTACAGTTTTTTTCACAAGGTTTTCTAAAGTGCTTTGCACTACCTTTGGGTTAAGAGAAAGGGAATGACCCAAAGTCATTCAACAGGCTTCATGCCTCAGGCAGGACTAGAACTCAGGGTCTCCTGGTATTTAGCCAGATGCCTTAACTACTGCACTGAATTGACTCCTTTTTATTAAGATACACATTTCTTTAAAAGAGCAAATAAATGGAAACAATACTTGCCGAAGATTTTCTGTCCATTTTATTTCCAGGTCACGAGCCATTCTATCGAGTTTTAATTTTTCCTCTTCCCTCATGGTTACAATCATTGTTTCATGATGCTGTCTCTCCTGATTTAATTCCCCCTTAAAATAAAATAAAAAATCTATAACAATAGTATGCTAAGAAATAACATTAATGCATTTCAAAATGCAGAATTATTAGTATTTTTTCATTAACGGAAATGCTTAATGTGGCTGCCCATTTCATAGAAAGCAACTTTAGGTAGCATACAACAATTAAATAACACAGCATGTAAATAAAATAAATCATGATAAATGATAAAATGTAATTGTTAAAATGAGACCATTATAGAAAAAAATAAAAATATAAATCCCAGAAAAAGGAAGAATATCAATAATCTACAAATGTCTCCAGTTCCCAAAGATCCCCAGCCTGGTGCCATCCTAGATGGCATCCCATCCCAAATGCCAAAATGGCATAGCTAGTAAGACCCCAAAACATTCAGTCTTGCTGATGTTTAGTTGAAGCCTACTGTGCTCCATTCAGTCTTTCACAAAGTCTGGATACTAAGATATCTACCACCTAACTTAATTTGCCAAGGCAGAGATGTATGTCAGCTGGTGGCCCCCAGGGGGAGAGCTTTCTCTGTGGGAGCGCCAACCCTGTGGAATGATTTACCCGTAGAATTCCGGACAGCCCCCGACCTCCCCTCCTTCCACCACGACTTGAAGACATGGTTGTTTCACCAAGCAGGCTACGGCTGACTGTTTTAATTGTTTTTAGATTTTTAGATTGCCAAATTTTTAACATTTTTATTGTTCGCCCCTCTTTTAAATTTGTATGTTGTCTATGTTTGTCTATGTTCGTCTTATTTATGTTTTTTATGTTTCTTATGACCACTATGATTGTAAGCCGCCCCGAGTCCCTTGGGAGAAGGGCGGCATAGAAGTCGAATTAAAATAAAATAAATACATAAATATAGTTGGGTATAATCAGCGTACTGATCAGTGGTGGGTTGCTCCCGGTTCTGTCCGGTTCTATAGAACTGGTAGTAAAACCGGACAGCCACCCAGATGTCATTGTGAATGATCTGTGCATGTGTAGAAGTGTACATGTGTGAGCAAAGCAAGCGCACATGCACACTCCCATTGCAAACCGGTAGTAAAGGTAAGTGGAATCCACCCGTGGTACTGATGATATCCCACCCCATGGTCATGGGTGAGCTCACCCATCTGTTTTATGTAAATATTAGAAGGGAGATCACAGAATCCTGTCTATAACCGTAAGAACAGTTTTGCAAAATATTGACATGTATATAAGACAGACCTTTACCCACAACTTAACCACCTGACCTATGTATGAAAGATACAATATTTGCTAAATAAAGCCTAGCTTGACCAACATCTTAGCAAAACCACAAGCAGAACATGAAAGGAACACTTTTATTTTCTCTGCCAGCTGATGCAACAGTATATCTATTGTAAACCCTGAGGTTGTAAACAACTGTATTAGCATTATTTAATAGAAATATCCAGTAATTTGTCTAACACCTTTTAAACAAGCTAAAAATCATTGTCATATTCAAGAAATAAAATAAATTACTCCATATATGGCATGGAAGGTCATATGACCTTGCTTAATGGTCATATGAGCTTGCCTAATGGAGTGAAAACATATGATAGAATTCTGCATTTACCTCAACATTATATAAGGAGTCAGCGGTTTCTCTCAGTTTTGCCTGGGTTAGTTCTAATTCCTTTTGCAATATTTCTTGTGTTTCCTGGAGGCTAGAAATGTGCCCTTCTGCAGTACTAAGGCCCTGCTCACTTTTTTTTAAGACATCCTGTAGATGCTCCACCTATAATAAATAAAATAATGATTGTTTATTTAAAAAAAGAAATCAGATTTGATGAATGTATATTCAGATTCTCAGAACTTATCTTATTTTTTCAGTCTTCATTTATATATCATTTTAGTATACTGAACCCAATATTAATTAAAAAATGTTTTTAAAACACGTAAAATGAAGACATACTATATCTCTAACATTCAGTTGCTTTCTTTATCCATTGAGAAAAACTAAATGCATACACATTATGTATATGTTATATGATGCTGGTAATAAATAACGTATTTATTACCAGCATCATATGTTCTGATAAAAAATACTAGTGAAAAGTTATATTAAAATCTGAGGGAAGAAATAAGGGAGGGAATAATCCACCCAAAGGAAATCCAATGATAATAGTGCATAGCCAGAAAGTATATAATGTTGACCACATTTGACAGCAGAAATTCATCTGTAATCTCTATGCATGTGCATATATTATATGACACTCAGAAATCAAATCAGTGATTAATATTATCACTTGTGATATTGAATTCCATATGTAAAATAGTACTGAATGAGTAGCCTATTAGTTTTATTAGTGATTTACAATTCTAGCACTAAAATAACACATTTCTTTCAACATAGTTTATAAAATATACACTATAAATTTTATATATAAAATATATATGTATATATGTGTGTGTGTGTAAATATATATATATATATTTGCAGAATTGTTCTTTTAGCCAGAAAGAAGCAGAACAGAATGAATCCAAGTCTAAAATACCAATTAAGAAAAAAACAATAATTAAACACAGCTGAATACACACAGCATTTAGGTAATATGATTATGTTGATTCTTACCTCGTGATTGGAAGAAGTCAATTTGGTTGTCAGTTCTTCCCTTAGGCTTTCCAACTGCTGTCGAAGCTGATTCTTCTCATCTTCAAAATGTTGTTTCTCTTTCTCAAATTGCTGCTCCAGCTCCTTAAAAAACAAAATAAGGCAGAAAAATGTTAAGTCTTCTACTATTTTTTTTTTTAATTCCATTTATACCCTGCCCTTCTCCAGAGATTCAGGGCGGCTTACAACTTTTTTGAGCACAACTTAATGTGCTCAGCAAATTTATTGATTATATTCTTCAAAAATATTGCTTTAACAATTTATATTGTTTTCTTGCTCAGTCACCCATATAATCCAGAAACTGGTTTCAGAGAGCAATTGGATTTAGGGCAGTCCTCTCTAGATAATCTTAAAGCCTAGAGAGATTTTTATTGGGATAGATAATTCATCAGTCAAGTCCACATTATACCTCTGTTGCATGAAGTATTTCTAGTTTCTTTCTGAATGCAATTCAAAGTATTGGTTATCACCTTTAAGGCTCTGAATGGCACAAGACCAGGCTATTTGCAGGACTATCTCTGTTCCTGGCGGTGCCTGCCTTTTCTACCAAATCAAATAGGGTAGGTGAGCTCCATATCTCTTCCCCCAAGTGTTGTGATTTGGTGGATTAGAAAGCATAACAGCTCTGTAGAAGCTCCTGCCATGTGGAACATCATCCCGGATGAACTCTAACAGTCCCCTATTCTTCTCTCCTTCTAGAAGGCCTTGAAAAACTGACTCTTCCCTCAAGGGTGATGGTGGAGCCTGGTCAATCTAAATATTGCTATAGAGGTAGTCCTTGATTTATGATAACAATTGGGACTGAAATTTCTTAATAAGTCATTGCAGTCATAAGTCAGACCCAATTTCATGACAATTTTTATAGTAGTTGTTAAGCAAACTCAGGTTTTTTGCTGGAAATTGGCAAAAAAGATCACAAATCACAATAACATGACCACAAGACACTACAACCAGTTGTAAATTGTGAGCCGGTTGCCAAGCATCCCAACTGAAATCATGTGACCACAGAGGATAAGACAGTCATTAGCACTTATGGGTCATGAGTCACTTTTTTCTGAGGTCACCATAACTTTGAACCATTATTAAGTGAATAAAGTCATCAGTCAAGGGCTATTTGCATGGAATAGGGCTTGTTTATGGGCTACCAGGAATTTTGGTGCTAGTTTTAATTGTCTCTTTATGCTTTCATTGCTCTTTCTGTAAGTTGTCCAGGTTTACGGTATAGAAGAAGGGTGTATGTAAATCATTTAAATAATTAAATAAAATCAAGTTTTATCAAAAATATGGGCAACTACCGTCATGTTCATTCAGTTCAGCAATTTCATAGCTGGCACACTAGACCTAATTCTACAGGTAGATGAGTTGGGCAATCAGGGCAACTGTAACTGCAGCTTAGTAAAAGAAGCTGCCAAATCCCATGTTTTACTTTATAGTGTTTTAATGTGAAGTAGTATGTAGGTAGATCTAGTAGATAGCTTATTTAGACTTTCAAAAAGTTTTTGACAAAATCGCTCACCAAAGTTTCTTCCATAACCTTACTTGTGAGTTAAGAGTTAAATTAACGAGTTACCTATTTTCTCTTTGGATAACAAACATGAAACAGAGAGAAGGAACAAATGGCAGTTTATATGTTTAGAAGTAGGACCATTCTCATGGTGATGGATTTTTTGGATGCCTGGCTTTCTTTATGTAACTAAAATCGCTGCAGCAATTTTTTAGAAGTATAGAAGACAGAAAAGGAAATATTTCAGAAATAAAAGCAGTTTATCTCTGCCAAAGGAAATGAGTGTCCTTCCTAAAGAAAGAAGCAAATAAGTTCTATAGAAGGAATTTCAAAATAACCATCAGTAACTTGGACGATTTGACTTGATTTCTTCTAGATTATTCTACAATATGAATACAATATTAGGATTAGTCATAAGGGAAGTAAATGTAGGATATACATTAATGGGGATTTTGGTTTGTATGACATTTTTTCTGTTGAAAGAAATAATCTAGCTAGAGAGAGAAGATGGATGCAAGAGATAGGACCTTTCGATAGTAATTCCTGAGCTCTAGAATTTCTTGTCTATGAAGCTGTACTCTCAATCCAGTCCCTTTTAATTATAAAAGCTGATTTATTTTAGAATGACTTCTTTTAATGTTAACTTTTAAATGGTTTGACGTATTTTAATTTTTTCAGTGCTACATTTCAATGCTATATTTTTATTGTATCTGATTAATATATATAAATAATATATTATTGAATAAATATAAGGTAAAGGTTCCCCTTGTGCATATGTGCTAGTTGTTCCTGATTCTAGGGGGCGGTGCTTATTTCTGTTTCAAAGCAGAAGAGCCAGCGCTGTCCGAAGATGTCTCCATAGTCATGTGGCTGGCATGACTAAATGCCAAAGGCGCAGGGAACTCTGTTACCTTCCCACCAAAGGTGGTCCCTATTTTTCTACTTCTATTTTTTACGTGCTTTTGAACTGCTAGGTTGGCAGAAGCTGGGACAAGTAACGGGAGCTCACCCCATTACACGGCACTAGGGATTTGAACCGTTGAACTGCCGACCTTTCGATCGACAAGCTTGGCGTCTAAGCCACTGAGCCACCGTGTCCCCATTCCTCTGCTACTAGACGTGGCAAAATAACACTTGTAGGGTGCATATATGGACTTGGTTGGCAAAAATAGGAAACTTACATAATGGAAAGGAAGCGTAATAGCCAGAATGATCCCACTAAACAGCAGCACCATCAGCATCACAAAGAGCACCCCCTGGCAAGACGTAAAGTCATACTGTAGGAGAAAACAAGAGGAGATTAGTATAAAATGCATGGATTAACTTGAAAGTCCCTTAGCTCCTGGATAGCCTAAATCAGGGGTCTGCAATCTGAAACACCCAAAGAGCCACTTGGACCCATTTCCCACAGAAAACAAAATACCAGGAGCCACAAAACCTGGGTGGGCGTGGCCAACTTGACATCACTCACTCCCACC
>JANHFM010000163.1:183377-227855 GCA_032468115.1 Grayia smithii | reverse complement strand
CACTAATTGCTGGCATCTGGAACTAACTGAACAGTTAGTTCAGAGCACTAATTAGGTGAGCCACCAAGGAACTCTTACTACTGGTTCTCTTCATGCACGCGCTTTGCGCGTGATTGGCGTGCGTGCCAAATGCACGCTCCACGCATGCGCCCTAACTTTTGAGAAAAACCTCAAAAAAAGCACTCTGTGCATGCGCAGAGCAGAAAACCATAAGTACGGGCGCATGGGTGGGCCCGGCTCCTGGCCGCGGAGAACCAGTTCGGTGACGTCACACCATCACCACTACGGGCTCGCGTGAGCAACCCACCACTGAAGCAGTCCCTCTGCCTAGAGCAGAATACTTTATACCATTTCTTTTGTCTCTGTTACATAAGCTGTGCCATGCTACAGTTCTTTATTTTCTAGGTGACAAGTAAAATATAGATACAGAACTGATTCTTGTTTAGGCTTGGACTTCATTCTTCCATTGAAAAGCTAGCAGTGCTTAAATACCAGTTGTCAGCATGTGAATTTTGATCACATGTTTATGGGGATGCTGCAATGATTGTAAGTGTGAAAAATGGTCATAAGTCACTTTTTTCAGAGCTTAGGTCACTGGACAAAGTAAGTCAAAGACTACCTATAAAGAGAACTCAATTAAACAAATAAGCAAAAAAATGTGTTCATTAATTTATTAAGAAAAGTGATACAAAGCTTTGTGAACCTCTAGGATTATCACTTACGGTAATTTGAAGGGGAAATAAGAGTCAGGTGTTTCAATCAGGATTATAATCAGGTACGAGTATGGGAGACCCTTATTTAAAAAACAGATCTGTCAATCTTTAGCTTCTGTTTCATTTGTGCAGAGCACTTCACGTTTAAGATTAGATTGATGCAGAAACACTGAACATTCAAAACTGTAAACTATGAAGAAATGTATTCAAATTTCTTCATCTTGTGTGCTGGAGAGTAGATTGGAGCTTTTGAGCAATTATTTATAATGAAATATATGAGAAACATCTCATATTCGTGATTCTAGGTGCCCGACAGTTAAAACAGGATAAAAAAAGAAATAATAAAAAATATATAAATAATATAAAAAGTAGCAACCAAGAAACTCATAGTATTCCATAATCAGTACAGGTAATCCTTGAGTTATGATCAGCCTGAAAAGTGGGGCTTATGTCCCATATTTGAAGATTCAATAGTCAGGCCTCCCCTGCAGTTACATGACTAAATTTGAGGTATTGGCAACATGGCCCCATTTACACAAAACTACACCCATAGCGAATCTTTTAGTCCGCTTAACGACTGTCACAAAATCGGGGGAGGGGGGTCACATGGCTGACCCATTCTACTACTCTTACGATATACAGCCATAATAGCCAGGCTCCATTATGGTTGTATATCGAGGACTAAGCTATATAACTCACAAACATGCATCCAAAACTATTAGAGATCCAGGCTTAATGGTAGAGCCAAGCTTTTTAATGCCTTGCATAAGCCAATAGGTAGGATTGGAACAATTCGGATCTCGAAGAGTAGTTATGTTCCAAAAAGTGGGAGAAAAGGCCCTTTTCGGGGTGCAGTGCGATGACTCTCTCTCACAGCGGGACCCAAAGCATGCCTGTCCTGCTATTGTATATACCAGATGAGCAGATACCCTGAGGAGAGATACTCCTATAAGTAATTTGGCACCAGCCTTGAAGAGTTTTAAAAGTTAGCATTAGCACTTTGAATTGTACCCAGAAGCATACCAGTAACAATGCAGTTTGTAAAGTAGAGGTATGACGTGATAAATGGCTGGCAACCATAGCTGCCCATGGGCCACCACATTTTGCACTATCAGAAGCTTCCAAATATTCTTCAGGGACAGCTGCAGGTTTTAGTAGGCTGGTTTACACAGTTCTGAGTTATGAAATAATGTGATTTTTAATTGTTCTAGTAGGAAAGCAATGAACAAATCTGATTTATGTAATTCTTGCATCATAATAATGACCAAAGCAAGAGTTGCACATTTTTTGTCACTACCAGTCTTTTAAAAATATATTTCTTTCAGGGTGGATCACTATTGCTAACAGATTACTTTTTTAGTGTTAAATATAACAGGTAACGTGCAGGCAAATAAAATAAGAATTGAACCTGAAACTTCTGCTTCGCAGCTTTTATTGCACTACAATTTACAACTAGTACATAGATAAGCTATCAGAAAAATATGTTTTCTTTATAGATTTATATGGGCTATACTCCATAGCTGAAATGCTTTCAGCTACTAAGTTACTCTAAATAGAGGTGTGACTATATATTGTTTTCTGTTACTTTAGGAGCAGCTCCAAAATTCTCTTGAAATTTATTGCAAACCAGTTGATTCTGTGAGCCGTTAACTGGACATAGCATACATTCTCAGCTTTTGTTTACTTTGTCTGACTTTGTTAACTTTAAGCTTAACTCCTTCACTTCAGTGAACAAGAATTTTTTTATACTTGGGCCCTAAGCTTCATGTAAAAGAAGCACAAGGCATATTGGTAAAAAAATTGTATGGTTAAAATGAAAAAAAAAAATGTGCTTAGTGTTAACTATCATATCTAAACGTTGTTTAATTGTTATTGTTTATGTGGTTTGAATAGACTGGTATGGTGCGTTGTGATACAGCTGTTGGAACACCAGATTATATATCACCTGAAGTATTAAAATCACAAGGTGGCGATGGATACTATGGACGGGAATGTGATTGGTGGTCTGTCGGAGTTTTTCTGTTTGAAATGCTTGTTGGTAAGTAGTGTTGTTGTTTTTTCCTTGCGTGTATATGGATTTTTGTCTTGATAATTCTTAATATGTTTTAGTGGTGTAATTGCTACAAATATACAATATAGATTTGCTCTATCTGTGAGGTGTGTGTGTGTG
The DNA here is from genome assembly GCA_032468115.1 of Grayia smithii. Taxonomy (NCBI): domain Eukaryota; kingdom Metazoa; phylum Chordata; class Lepidosauria; order Squamata; family Grayiidae; genus Grayia; species Grayia smithii. The sequence continues at coordinate 224,972 of JANHFM010000163.1, read as the reverse complement.
TGTGTGCTCACATGTTCTTGCTGCTCTGCTGATACTGGTCCCTAAGTGAATCTGGTTTTTAGTAATGCTTTTTAGATTCTTATAAAATGAACTTCCCTAAATAGCATGGAAAATTGGCACTTCTATCTGGCATGACAACATGCTGAACATTGCAACTTTAATTATTTCTTAGTTAAGGAAAAGCAATTTTATTTTTTGCACTCTACTGGGTCCAGCCCAAATCCAAAAGGAAAGGCAACAAAAATAGGCTTCTCACCACTTTAAAGGCTCTTTCCAATTATATATAAAGTTTTATAATGACTGGTTTATGCGTATAAAAATCTTGTTAAAATAATTGAGAGGAGAAATTAGAGCTTTTTAAGTCAGATATTTGATGCTTTAGATTAAAAAAATAGAGACAAAAAGGCTGGTTATAAAGTCACATGAAATAGTTACTCAGCTTAAAAATTCCAATAAACAACTTTTCATAGAAATTGCAAATGTTTTAAAAACAAAGATCTTCAGGATGAGATTATCTGACTGCAGAGTTTATATAGCAATTACACACACACACACACACACACACACACAGAGGAGAAGGGGAAAGAGGACAAACAGACAGATGAGATAGCTAGCTAGAAAAGAGAGAGAGAGGACAGACAGATGAGATTGCTAGACAGATGAGAGAGAGAGAGAGAGAGAGAGAGAGAGAGAACACTATTTCTGTACATACTATATTAGCTAAACATTATATTTGCAGCCTATGACTGCTTTGATGGAAAAATGTATATCTGAGGTTTTGATATCTTCAGCCATTGCATAATTTTGAAATTGAAGCTACTTAACAGGATTTCTATTTCACTTGGTTCAAAAACCTAGTCCGAAAATAGAAAGGTTTTTTTCCCTCCATAATCTACATTTGTCATGGCAAGTGGGCCCCTTTGAATTAGAAGGAAATCACATTCTTTCTCAAGAGGAAGAAAATTACTAGGGATGGTTGATCAAAAATTAGGAGTTTGATTAATAAGTGCTCAAAAATTTATAATGGAGCAAGAAATAAATGTTTCAGATAGTTGCTTTAAATATTTGTGATGAAGCTGCTTTAATAAATTTAATAATCATGGTTCTATTAGGAACTTTTCAGGTGTAGTATTTATGAAATGTATATAGATGTTTTGGACATCGTTTTATTAGGTCATGTTATTAAATAAACTCTTTTTCAATTAGGATACAGTTCATTACAATCTAATTTTTTCTAAACATTTCAAACTTGTATGTTGAATAAGGAAAGGGAAAGGCAGGCAAAATACAAAAGGAGGAATCCTAAATAGTGGTAAAACATTTTTTAAATCTTAGTTTACACATTTCAGAAAATACTTCTATTTTAAGGATGTTTCTAGAATATCTATGAATTAATTGACACGATGTATCACAATTTTTCAATCCTTTGCAAGAAGAATATACCTTTTTAAAGTTTCTCCTTAGACTTATTCTAAACTAGTTTAGTTTCTAGTATTCTAGTTCTAGATAAAAGTATTAATATATGTAATATAGGTTTGATAGCAATGTCAGACTCTGCTCAAGTAAAATTAACAGTTACTATAAGAAGTATTGCCCCCTTTTTATTGATGGCATTTAAGTATTTATTATCTTTACAAAGGAAGCTGTGATTTATAAAAGGTAGAACAAAAATTTGAAGTTTTTTTTTATAAATAGCATTCTATAAATAAACTTTCTGCAAAAATCTGAAGCTTTTTTTTATAAGTAGAGATCTACATCAATATTTTAATGCCTATTGCATTATAGCTTATTCTTTATGGAAAATCAAAAGATTACATATAATGGGGGAAAAGTTAAACTTTTAATACGCATAGGGTTTAGAATAGGGCAGTGATGGTGAACCTTTTCGGCACCAAGTGCCGAAAAGGACGCATGGAAATGTCACATGCGGCTGTGCGCTCTTTGGAGCCGCAGTCTGGAAAAGCCAAACTTCCAGCTTCCAGCATGCATGCACACCCAATAATCAGCTGGCCAGCGCGCATGCACAGACTGGTTTTTGGCACTGCTGCATGCATGAAGGGACCAGAAAAGCCGAACTTCTGGGTTCTGGCACAGATGCACAGCCGACAATCAGCTGGCCAACGCTCATCCGCGCACCGGTTTTTGGCACTGCCACACATGCAAAGGACAGCTGATCAGCATGCACACATGCATGCCAGAAACCCAGAAGACAAACAGGCAAGGGTGTGCCGGGCGACATGGCTTCATGTGCCACTTTGGACCCATGTGCCATAGGTTTGCCATCATGGGTATAGGCTTTCCTGAAAGAGGTTAGACTAGAAGACCTCCAAGGTCCCTTTCATCTCTTCTGTATGAAAGATTCTACTAAGATATATAAAGCATCTATGAGTGATACACAGGAACTTTATCAAAGCAGAATATTCACTAAACAGATACTAACAATGAGATAATGTGATTTACTGGTTCCAACCATTGCAGCAATATAGGTAAGTTTCCTATTTAGGATATTAGTTTAAGAATATAGTGATTCTGACTCGGTAAATCAGCAATCTATTTAAATTCTTGATTGTATAATATTGTGATACATTTAATCCTGAACAAAATTATTTTTTTTTATATTATAGCTCTTCTCAAGATTATACTCGACTTAGTTGCGCCTTTATCTTACTGAGAAATACTTGATACCATTAAATTGATGTAAATAAGAACCATCCGGCCCAGATAGTTATTTTATTCGTTGGTGTTACATATTGATTATACCAATACCATTCAGATTTTAGAATGGCTCATGCATTACATATGATATTGCCTTTAATTATATGTCATTGTTTTTAGAAAAGGCCACCAAGTATCTAGTAATATGAGACTATGAATTGCAATTCCAAAGTATATATTCAAAAAATTGAAATTAGTAGTGATTTTTCTAGATATGGAAAATGCCTTTGATATGTTGGAAATTTTTGAAACAACCGTTGCTTAACTTAGGAATTTTTATAGATACTCGTAGATAAAATGCACAATAAATCGCTCCCCCTAGGCATTTTTCGAGATAGAAGATTCATGACAGCAAATTGTCCATTCTCAGTAGCAAATTCTCTTCTCTATGATGTAATATGTTTTCTTTAAATATTTGTATAAAAGTTAGAGATATTGTAATTAAATACATAAGCCAATATAAGGAATGTTGTATACCGTTGGACTTATTGTTTTGAAGCACTAGGAAATACAATTTATGCATACTAGAAACAATTGTCATGTGAGTTTCAGCAAAAGATAAATCTTGGTTGGGGTTAAGGCCGTACGGTTTTCATGAAGGTAGAACTTGCAGTTTCTCCCTCATCTCCTCTTGAACAATTGAAATAAAGTAGTCAAAAACAGTTTCTGCTATGAAACTAAGCAGGATTGCTCATTATGCCCACACTGGGGTACAACTTGGAACCTAAATGATATATTGCATGAAGAGGAACAGTTTCTCTTGAGAGAATGGAATGCTTTTTTCCCTCTTTTTCTTTTTTCCCAGTGCATCTACAAGATCTGCTTTTTCAAAGGACATTAAGGGAATTTGAGGTATTTTGGGTGGAAGGAAAAAAAAAGGGGAACTACCATTTTGATATGTTACCAATAAAACATTTAATTTCAGTTTACAGTTTTGAACAAATCAGAATTGTAAACCATAATTTGACTCTGGATTTGTTGAAATGGGAGCTGTATAAATTATGAGCTTTCCAGACATTTTTCTATTTAATTTTTAAAAGAGAAGGGAAAGAAGAACCTTTAACATCACTTATTCTTGGCAGAGACAGAGGCGGGAGAGCAAGAAGATTACAGAGGCTCAGTTCAAATTGGAAGTTTATGTTTTGAATCTTTAAGCACTGGATGCTCAATTTACCATCTTAAATGCTATGTTAATCTTTAAGGTTCAACCACAACAATAATGCCCGTACATTTTGAATTTTTAGGAGATACTCCGTTTTATGCTGATTCGTTGGTGGGAACATACAGTAAAATAATGGATCACAAAAACTCATTGCATTTCCCAGAAGATGTAGAAATTTCAAAGCAGGCAAAGGACCTTATCTGTGCTTTTTTAACAGACAGGTTTGTAAACATTTTTTTTTCCTTACTGGGGTGGATTTGTTATTGGAAACTATTCTGTCCAAACAAGCATTTGGGAGATCTCACTGATATAATCCGTGAATACAATCTTTGATACTCCATTTATAAACAAAACCCAACTTAAATTTATCATTAGTTTAGGCAGTACTTTCAACTTGGCTTAATTATGAGAAATTCCATGAGATCAAGCCCTCATGGTTAGGAGACGTCCTTTTCTCCTTACTTATCAGGTTTTCCTAGGAATCATACGGGATAACAATCGCAAATAGCACTTAGACTTATATGCTGCTTCATAGAGCTTTACAGCCCTCTCTAAGTGGTTTACAGAGTCAGCCTATTGTCCCCAACAATCTGGGTCCTTATTTTACCAACCTTGGAAGGATGAAAGGCTGAGTCAACCTTGAGCTGGTGAGAATCGAACTGCTGGCAGAATTAGCCTGCAATACTGCATTCTAACCACTGCACCACCACAGCTCATAATCGCAATGAGATTTACCAGTTTATAAATATCTCACTGAATTTGGAGAGAGTGTAGGTAAAAAAGAACCCCCACCAGCCATTATGTTTCACCAGACATAGTGTATATCTTACTTGTTTGTGCTAAAGGCTGTCTCCTACTTGTCCTGCCACCCAGTTTGCATTTATTAGGGTCAGGGACAATGCGAATCAAGTTTAAATATTGGTAATGTAAGCAAAATTGATTTCCTTTAACTTCTGTCCTAACAATTATTAATATTCAAGATCAGTTAAATGACCCCGATTTTCTTGGGGGGGATGGCTATATGAACTGATGGAAATTACACTGTGTGCACAATGATTAGGCAAGTGAGTATTTTGACTGTATCATTTTTATACATATTTTCCACCTCCAAACTGTATTAACTTGAATGCTTTGTGGATATAAGCTTATCATGTGATGTATATTTGTGTAATGAGGGAGGATGTGGCCTAAGGAGATAAACATCTTATATCAAGGTGTACATAATCATTAGGCAGCTTCTTTTCCTCAGGAAAAATGGGCCAAAAAAGAGATTTAACTGACTCTGAAAAGTCAAAAATTGTAAAAAGTGTTTCAGAAGGATGCAGCACTCTTGAAATTGTTAAAATATTGGGGTGTGATCACTGAACCATCAAATGTTTTGAAATAGTCAACAGGGTTGCAAGAAACGTGTTGAGAAAAAAAGATGCACATTAACTGCCAAAGATTTGAGAAGAATCCAACTGTGAAGCTACCAGGAACCCATTATCCTCCAGTACTGTCATATTCCAGAACTGCAATCTACCTGGAGTGCCTAGAAATACAATAACATGGCCAAGAGACATGGCTCAGAAACATGGTTAGGGTAAGGAAGGCTGAAATCTGATCACCACTGAACAAGACACATATAAAATGAAACAGCAAGACTGGGCCAAGAAATATTTGAAGACAGATATTTCAAAGGTTTTATGGACTGATGACATGAGAGTGACTCTTGACGGACCAGATGGATGGGCCCATGACTGAATCAGTAACAGGCACAAAGCTCCATTTCGACTCAGAAGCCAGCAAGGTGGCGGTGGGGTACTGGTATGGGCTGTTATTATTAAAGATGGACCTTTTCTGGTTGAAGATGGATTCAAAATCAACTCCCAAACCTACTACCAGTTTTTAGAAGACACTTTCTTCAAGCAGTGGTACAGGAAAACGTCTCCATCTTTCAAGAAGACCACGATTTTTATGCAGGACAACGTTCCATCACATGCATTGAAGTATTCCACTGCGTGACTAACCAGTAAAGCCTTAAAGATGAAAGAATAATGACATGGCCTCCTTCCTCACTTGACCTAAACCCTATTGAGAAGTTGTGGGCCCTTCTTAAAATGGGAGATTTACAATGAAGGAAAACAGTGCACCTCTCTGAACAGTGTCTGGGAGGCTGTGGTTGCTACTGCACAAAAAGTTGATTGTCAACAGATCAAGAAACTGACACTCCATGAACTTATGAATGTTCTTGAAAAGAAGGGTGCCTATACTGATTTTTTGTTTTGAATTGTCAGAAATATTTATTTGTACATTTTGAGTTGTTTGTTTATTATCCTCACTTTAACAGATGCAAATAAATGAGTGAGATGGGCAAATATTCATGTTTTGTTTAGTTGTGCAATAATTCTGCACACTAATGGGCACCCAATAATTGTGCACACATGTATATTCTAAGTAAGCCAAAACCCCACTTTTACGTTCTTAAATATTCAGGTTTGAGGTTTATTAACATTTTGGATTAATCAAGAGCACTGTAGTTGTTCAACAATAAAATTATTCCTCCAAAATACAACTTGCCTAATAATTATGCACATAATGTACACATATTTTTAGACAAATTGTTGTATTTAAACCTGCAATTTAAGACCTTCATTTTGTATAACTTTCTGTCCCCTTGTGAGGGCAAGGAGTAAAGAAATACACAAGGAAGTAAAATATTTTGAAGTTTTGAAGAGGACAACTCTAAGTTTATATTCCTTTCTACTATGATGTAGGCCTGTTTGTATATGTTTATATATTTGTGTGTATGTGTATATATGTATGTCACCAAGGTAATACTTATTATTGGTTATATGACTAATTTTGATATACAAGTATTTCCTGAGGTGCAGTTAGGAACACAAAAATGTTGTGTTTTAAAATAAATGACTTTGCTGCTTACATAATGGGTCCATTATACATTGTTGGGGAAAATATGAATAAGGGTATGGGTGAGTTTAAAGGATGTGATCTTTGAAATACTTATTTCAGTAAAGTTTGAATAACTTTCTGTGTTAGGAAGCCAGGTCTTCTGTCACTTATGTTGAAATATTTGCACTGTGGTTTGGCAAACTTGTAGGGTGGGGTTTTTTTTAAAGAGCTTTTTTCCAGCATTCCTTTTCTACTGAGTGCAGTTGGAATTATGTCTTACTCCACACGTGGCAGATCGAAAATTCCAGTTATTTCATCCAGTATATATGAGAGTATCAAGAAATTTAGTAGCAAATGCAATGGGAGGATTCAGGTTGCAATGTTAATGTTAATGAACAGTTAAAAATTATAGCTTATCTTGCACATTTAGGCAACCCTGGCATCAAAATAAAACTGTGAATAGAAAATTGAATAGAAATAGAATATTTCTAGAATATTTCAGAATAGAAAATTGTAGATCTTATAATAAAATTTGACTTTAATTGCCATGTTTAGGGATGTGCGGCTAGGGAGGAGTGGAGTCGAAGAAATTAAATCTCATCTATTCTTTAAGAATGATCAATGGGATTGGAATAACATTCGGGACAGTAAGTATCTTTTTAAAAATTTTAAATGTATTTTCCTTTTGTGTGCATATATGTGCCTAAACTAATTTAATGTGGATTTAAAATGTAAAATATTTACTGTGTAAAAACTGTTATTGTTTTTTAAAATTACACTTTTCAGCAAATGTGAATGAAAGCTTTATAATTACTTACAACTAAATGCCAAAGTAAAGTTTCTAGATTGGAAGTTGGTGAAAGGCTTCTAAAATCAACCGGTGCTTCGTTGTTTTTTGCATATTTCTTGCAGTAAATATTTCATTTAGTGCAAATCTCATTTCTACACAGTCTTATGCACTTGAAAAAGGGCAGGCTTTTCCATTACATTCAGAGGCCTTGCCTTTACAAGGTAGGAAAAGATCCATAAACATACTCATGTTCTCTGCGCTTACAGAAGAATTGGATTGGGGGAAAGATATTAGTGGTAAGGGTGAGTGATTACAAAGTGCTTAAAGGCAGAGACCCTGGAATGTGCTAACTCATAAATAAAAAACTAAGAGATTTCCAAATTTTTGGCAAACCATCTTATATCCATGTGGTTTAGGGAGAGAAAGAATTTACAATGCAGATATTTGCTTCTTTATGAAGTTTTTCATTTTCATTGTCTATTGTGATGTGTTTCATTCTTAAACAATGTCTATGGGGATTCTCAATCATCCATGTCATGGTTGAGCTAAAGGTGCTTTTCCAAAAGGTGAAAAGAAAAGAAATCCATTTTTTTCTTTTAGAAAAACACCTTTGGGACAAAAAGCAACTAGAAAAGCACCTTTGGGATAAAAGTAAAGAAAGTCCCATTTGCATTTCGGAAAAACACCTTTGGGATAAAGCAGCCAACTTTCAACTTGAAAGCTTTTTGAAAGGGACAGATTATGGAAGCCTAAATGAAACTTAAATTTCTTACATATTTTATCTTAGACACAATTCTTTTTGGAATTACACATATATCGTGTCAGCTTTGCATAGTCAAACATTTATTCTTAATATATAGCATTTGTTTAATAGGGATTCTGAAATAATTTAAATTTTGTCCCAGTTTGGAATAAGCAACCTTGCTGTTTCATGGTTCTGAAGCAAATATAGTGTTAATTGCACATTGAATTAAAATAATTCTCTTATTTTGAAACTATAGAATACAATGAGAGGCATTCTGGCCTTCCACAATGGATTAAACATTATGGAGGCTTTGAGAGAATAGGAAACAATTTCCATTTAGATGAGGTTCCTTATAGAGTAACAATGGAGACCCTGATGCTGACATGTGATACAAAATTAAACCTTAAAGGCAAAAGAAAAATGCTGTTTTAATATAAGAACATTAAATTTTGTTCTAATACAGGTATCTACTTTTTTTTTTAGCTGCTGCACCAGTTGTACCTGAACTGAGTAGTGATATAGATAGCAGCAATTTTGATGATATTGAAGATGACAAAGGAGATGTTGAAACCTTTCCAGTTCCGAAAGCATTTGTTGGAAACCAACTGCCTTTTATTGGATTTACTTACTTTAGAGAGAACCTGTATGTAGTATATGCGTAAAAATATACATACCAATTAACCTGACTTTTCAGCAATGATTTTACTTGCGTATGTGTGTTATACATGAATGTATACATGCATGTATGCATGCATGTATGCATGCCATTGGATTATGTTTTGTAATTGCCAAAATGTTTATTACTACATTTTCGGGGGAAGGACAGGGAAGAATATAATATACACAAAATAGAGGCATTGCTCTTAGTCAGTTATGCTGATCTGCATTTCATATACAGTATCAATATATATGCTTGCTTAGACTTTTTTTTGAAGCTTTCTATTTAAAATGGGTTTAAGAAGCTCTTAGGCTCCTCCCCCATTAACCAAAAAGCTCCATTGTCTGTTAACAGAGCTAACGCTAAATAAATGCCTTCATTCTGAGCACAGTCTAGTGGGATTAGGACTAGAGAGAATTGATTAAAATGAGTTGATTGGCACAGTGGCCAGAGTTTTTGAAAACTTCTGTTTTGAACAGGTTGCTAAGTGACTTTCCTGAGCTCGGTAAGAAAGTTGAACTCTGTAAGAACAATGGGACAAAGAAAAATGAACTTAGGAAAAATGAGGTAAGTACTCATATTTTAATGTGTTAAATATTTATTTCATATGTATGGAAAATGTGTGCCTCAGTAGTTAATTAATTGCACAAATCTAGAACTGCTTGTGAATTATCCACTTTAATAAAAAGTGGATAATTGTGAATACTTTAATAAAAAGTGTTCTGGTCATTGTATAATTTAAGCTTTAGATAAGTAGATTTTTAAGGATAATTTAAATCAAGCAATATAGATTATTGGGGAAAAATGGAAACGTATCCTGTTTTTAAGCATGTATCTGATTTTTATTTTTTACAGGATGGTGAAGAGGTAAGCACATTATTCTGAAGATTTTTTGTCAATATGTATTGCTACATGATACACACATATACAATATTCTCTTTCTGTCTCCATGAAATATCAGAAATCTCAGTTTAAGAATTTTTTTAAAAAAACTTTGTAAGTGGACATTTCATAACATCGGATTTGTGTCTTTATGCAATTTTTTAGCAAATTTGGGTTGGTTTTAATTTAGGATATATGGAATAATTTAGGAAAGGCTTCACATTTATTATTGTAAATTTTGCTGCTTTAAAAGTTAAAAATAAATTTAAAATACACAGTGTAACACCACAGTGTAATTTAAGGACAATGATGATATGACAAATCTGTAAGATTTTGACTGAAGTGTTAATTTATATTCATTATCATGTGTTTCAGCAAGTTCAGTATGTTTTATATATTATCATAAAAACAATTTACTTTCACCTTGGCAAATAACTAGCAAAGAAATGATCAGTATAAATCAGATATTCCCAGATTTTTAACACCAAAGCCCTTTTTATATTTTGGAGACATCTTGCCTCTAGATGAATAATGTTAGATCTGTCCTTCATTTTGCCTAAGTAAACGTAATTATTGATCTCTAACTCCATCTTTCCATCATCTTGTCCAGCATTGATGTTTATTTTACTCACCCACCGATCTTTAGCATTTCCATCACCTCATCAACTTGTCTCTGGATTATTAGACCTTCATCTGAAAATTACTGCATTGTTTTCTACAATGATACCTTTTGTAAAAATTTCACATATTCACTCCCAACACCACTCCCAAATTCTTCATCCCATCCCAGTTTAGGAACTTCTGGTGTAAGCTATATAAATAGGGGTATTTTTATGTGCTAACTTTCTAACTTTGTCACTTATAAATGCCTAAAAATCAGGGGATTTTTTTCTGTCAGCTTATACAATTTCAGGAAAAAATAAACAAATTAGAAGATCAGCTCCGTAATGAAATACAAACCAAAGATGACCTCGAGCAAAAATACAGGTATAACTTTATTCTCTTTATAAAAATTAAAAACTCTTAGAAATATAATTTTAGTTTGTTAAAATATATAGACATAGACTCCTTAAAAATACATGTAATATAAATGAAGAAACTTTCCTATGTTAAAAGCTGTAATATCAAAAGGCTGTTATATGTTACACTTTATATATATAGATGTTTAAAAGTGTGTGAACCCTTTTGAATCTTTAATAACTTTGCATAAATATGTGTTGTTTGTCTATCCAATTTATGTGGCTGCCCATCTTAACAAGTGACTCTGGGTGACGAACAGAATTAAAATAGAATAAAAACAATTACAAACAAAATAAAATTGAAAATAGAGGCAGTTGAAAAACACTAATACAACCAAGAAGTAGGTCTCTGTACACAGTTGGGGGCTCATCTAAGCCATGAAGTGTTTAAAGGTGATAACCAACATCTTAAATTGCGCCCAGAAGCACACAGTCAACCAAAGACGATCATAGAGTAATGGTATTACATGTGCCAAGTAACAGGACCCATGCTGCTGCATTCTGCCCCAGTTAAATCTTCTGAATGCTTTTCAACCTTGCTTGAACATAGAACATAGAATACGATTAAGTCAAAGCTTGTAGCACCACATCCAGGTCCTCACAGCCTCTAGAAATTGGGACAAGGTATCCATGACAAGTAGCCCTGGGAAGAAATTTAAAGCTGGGTATTATAAGCATTTTAGTGATAACATCCCCCCAAAACATTGGATGATATCATCCAGTGGCCTCATGTGGATGCTAGGAGGGGAGAAAATCCTCAGTTCTGTTGCACCCCACAAAGTAGGGATTATGGACTGGATTCTCTCGCCCATCAATACCGTCTGGAACCAGCCCTGGAGGAAAGAGGAGAACCAGGTAATACTTTGCTGCCCACCTTTAATTCCAGAACTGGTCTCAACAGATACCATGATAAATGGAATTGAAAGCCACTGAGAAGACAAAAAGAGCAATATGACCTAAAAATCCGACCTAAAATGCAATCTGTTTTCCACACAAGTTCTGAAACTAGATGAAAGGAACAATTAAGTTACAGTGAAAACATTATATTGTTTGTTTATTCTTTGACGAAAATGAACCAAAGAAACATATTCGTGCGTGGCAAAAATATTTTTTTCTTTCAGTAACTAGTGTGCCTCCCTTGGACAGAAATAATTACAACTAAATTTTTCTGATAGCTGTTGATCATTCATGTGCGTTGACTTGGAGAAATTTTAATCCATTCCTTCTTACAGAACAGCTTCAACTCAGGGATGTTAGTGAACTTTATTTTATGAACTGCTCACTTCAGGTCCTTCAACAACATTTCTGAAGGATTTAAGGGGTTTTGATTCGGCCTTTCCAAAACATTAACTTTCTTCTGGTTTAGATTTCTCATAGGTTCAGCTCATAGACAGGTATCCTGACACTTTCCTGTAGAATTTGCTGATATAAGTCAAAATTCATCATCCCATGAATAATAGCAAGTTGGCCTGGTCTAGCGGCTACAAAGCAGGCCCAAGCCATGATACTACCAGGCTTCACAGATGGCGCAAAGTTTTTGCGCTAGAATGCAGGCTTTGATTTTTGCTAAACATGACATTTTCATTCAAGAAAAAAATAGTTCTTCCAGTAACTTTCTGGCTTTATCCATGTGGTCTTTCACAAACTGCAGAGGGGTAGCAAGGTTCTTTTTGGAGAGTATTGGCTTTCTCTTTGCCATTCTGCCATGCAAACCTTGGTATTTAGTATTCTGGGAATGGACTTACAAACATTGACATTTGCCAGTGCCAAAGAGGCCTTTAGTTCCTTAGATGTTACCCTGGGGTTCTTTGAGGTCATCAGGAGTATTCCATGCCTTGATCTTGGTGTGAAATTGGTCAGCTGACCACTACTTCAGAGGGTCACCATTAAATAATGGTGTTTAATTGCCTCTGTTTAAATATAGTCTGCCTGACAGTGGGCTGGTGGAGTCCTAAATCTTTACAAATAATTTGTAACTGTTTCCAGCCTGGTGAATATCAAAACTACTTTTCAGAAGCCCTCAGAAATCTCTTTTGTTCTAATCATGAAATCCTTTTATATCCCTGAGTTGTAAAGATCAGACTGTGATAATGAATGCCTAGAATTCTGTTCTTTAAGTAAGGCAGGATGGCCTACACTGGTTCTTAAATTTCTTCCTCAAATGAACTGTTAACCTTAGAGGTTCACATACTTTCCCCACACATAAATAGGTTGTTTTGTATCATTTTCCTCACTAAATAAACAAACAAGTGTAACGTTTTAGATTCATTTGTTTAATTTGAGTTCTCTTTATCTAGTTTTAGGACTTTTGCAGAGAACACATCACTCCTTAGGTCAAATTCGTGCAAAAATGCTAAAAATCCAAAAGTGTTCACAAGTTTTAAGCACTACTGTGTATTGGTATGTAGTGATTTTTTTGAGTTGGAGGGTAGAAACACAGAGCAAAGCTGGGCAGCATTCTGGTTGCTGGGAGACAGCATATAAAATGGGGAGGGGAGATGTTGAGGGGTTACAATAGGTAAGGATATGACACTTGTTTGGATATTGGGCTTTGTTTTCTAGGGTTATGGTGGGGGGATAGCATTGCCAAGGATTTTTTGTGAAGGGGTTCAACTCTGTAAAGCCTAGTTTTGAACTTACACAAAATGACAGGAAAATATACTGAGGTGATCAAAGAGGGTTCTGGAGCCTGAAGATTTTCAGGCTGTGGCAATACAGTAGTTAAGAGCTGTGGTGGCAAAGTGGTTAGAATGCAGTACTGCAGGCTACTTCTGCTGCCTGTCAGCTGCCTGCAATTTGGCAGTTCGAGTCTCACTGACTTAAGGTTGACTCAGCCTTCCATTCTTCCAAGGTCAGTAAAATGAGGAACCCAGATTGTTGGGGGCAATAGGTTGACTTTGTAAACCACTGTAAAGCACTGTGATGAGGTATATAAGTCTAAGTGCTATTGCTATTACAGAAAACTATGTCTAAAAATTGGATGCAATCCTGTATTAAATAAGGTTGAATAGGGATTTGTTCAATTAGCAGACCCTACTATATCTAACACAAATCTCCAAAATTAACAAACAAGACTGAATTATTAAGTATGGATGCTTTCTTTTCTTCCAAATTCTTCTTTTTGCTGTTCTATAGGTAGCATATACAGTCATTACATGAACAAATATTAGTAAGTAGAGAACAGAAAAGCATCAAAATTTTCTTTTTGTAGACCACATTGCTCTCTTTGCTTATTCTTTTAGGTTTTTGCAAGCTGTTCATGTCTTATTTAATACAGGATTATGTCCAATTTTTAGACAATTTAGCTAATGTGAACTTTGAGGCAAATTTGGAAAGTTTAAATCCATCTGTAATTTAGCAGCTGCATATATAAGAGTTGGTTCCTGGACTGATAGAAATTCAAGAGATCATTATTTAAAGAGTCACCTGCAAACTATAAGAATTGTTGGAAATCTGACTTCATTCTATCCCTCTCAATAAACCTTGTTAAAGAGAATTATGTAAGAATTGTATTTAGTTGAGCACTTATAAATGGTTAAATTTTTGCTGTGGAGAAGATTTTATGCTCAAAAAAAATCTTTCTATCTATAATTCTGTGCCTCTCTCACACTTACATTAATTATTCTACAGAGCTATTAACAATCGTCTAGAGAAAATAATGAAGGAATTGGATGAGGAGGTAAATGAATAATTTGCTTTATATTTTGAGTGTATATTAAATACCTTATTTTGAATTTTTGAATTTTATCATTTTAATTTGAGACACTGTGTGTATTCTGGAAAAAAATCAATGAATTTGTGGGCTACAGATGTGTAACAGTAAGTAAATAAAAATAAATAAAAATTTTGCATATAGCCAGCATTTGAACTTACATACATGAAAATTTTGAGATGTTTACTTACTTTGTTTACAAACATACTTTGAAGTTTACTTAGTCTCAAAATTAGTGCAGGACTTGTTTTGAGGGGGAAAAATCAGTTCAATTCTTTAGTGGCACTTTAATGCATCTTGGGTATAAACTCTTACTTGGAAAACCCCAAAGTCACACAATTTATTGACTAAGTCACAGTATCTTTATTTGGCCTTTAATAGAGTGTAGACATAGCACTGTCTTCTGAACATTGGGGATGTATACCAGCTTATTTTTAAATCTTTTCTTTAAAAAAAAATAAAATAAAAAGGTTTAAAAGAATAAATAGTCAGGTGAGGCAATGAGCCACCTGATGCCACAAGAAATATATCTGGGAAGGGAAAGGCAATCTCTGGAACTTAGGCGGATCAAATTCAGCCTTGATTATCTATGTTTTTTATTTACATTTCTACTTTGGCATGTTTTCTTTACATTTGAGGCAGTGGCACTGTATGCAAAAGTAATAAAATAGACGTTCCTCAGGCCCAGCTATAAAAAAAAGTTATTCTTTTTAAAGGCACAAAAGATATATGTTACTTATCTGTTGGGGTTTTTTGTAGGAAGTCAAGTAAATGCCAATCTTTTATGTGATATTTAGCTTTTGGACGCTTGCTTACTAATGAGAACTAGGCAAAAGTCCTCTTCGCAATGTATCATGGGACAGTTCAATCTCTCAGCTGTGTGGCAATACTTAGCTGGCCTTATCTGGGCTCAGAAGCTAAGCAGGGTTGGCCCTGGCTAATGCTTGGATGGGATTCTCCATGGCTACACAAGGAAGTCGAAAAACATAGCAAAATAAGGCAGTGGCAGATCTTTTCTGCATTCTTGCCATTCTTGTTTCATGGACCTGCCTATAAAGCCTCCAGTAGGCAAGGTCAGTTTAAAGTAGGTATTTTTTATCATGCCAAATAGCTCTTTTGATATAAGTGATGTAGCCAATCCTGAAAATTAACTACACTAAATTGATCGTTCTCTGTCTTTTATACCTTGGGCGCCATCAGTCATTATGTCGATGAACCTAGCTAGGTCTTGCTAGAGACAGCTTGTGCAAATAAACCTCCATCATCTGCAATTATTAAAAATACAGTACAAGTCCATATAACTTATATGCTCTGTTATGTTGTGGATTGCTTGGTTTTGGTTCAGTATGATTCCCGAGTCTGGTCTTTGTAGTCTATATATTATGGAGTATATTTTCGTATACTGTTGCAATGTGACAAATGTGAGAAAGTTGAGTTCTTTCCTGATAATCTTTTCTAGAAATCAGTCCTCTGCATCTTCTAACAATGAGACTGATCATTCAGAATGAATTATATGAAGCATTATATTAACAGAGAGAATTGTTAAGAGAACTGACAATTACTTAGCAATCACTCATTGAGCAACTATACAAATTTACGATAGCACTGGACAAGTGGGACTTATAACCAGTCCTTGTACTTACAATGGACCATTCATGTGATCACCATTGACGATTTTCATTGCTGGCTTTTCAACAAGTCAATGGAGAAAGTGGCTGGAGGTTGCAAATGGTGACCGCGTAATGTGCTTAACATTGCAGGATTCACTTAATGACAGCAAGCAAAAGTGGCTGGAACTGCTGTTGCTAAGCCGTGCTGTTGCATGAAGTTGCGCCTTATGACCATGTCACTTAGTGACAGAAATTCTGATTCTGACTACTGTTCTTAAGTGAGGACTCCCTCTATTGCTTGTGTAGATTGAAATCCATTTTGCTTACTTTTATGCTTTCAAACTCTAATGCTCTAACACATGGAACTGTGCGACTGCTCCACTGTTTGGAAGCAATTTGGCACGATCCCATCTGCTGAGCATTATATTGTATATTTGCTGCAGTCAAATGAGAAATGTTTTTGATTTTTGCATTAAGAAAATTTGTTGGACTCCTTACTATAATTTTAGAAAAATCCCCATCATATGTTTCTCTTCCTCCATGATTTTCCTAGACATCTTCAAGGAAACATCTAGAATCTTCTTTCAGACAACTGGAAAGGGAAAAGGCTCTTCTTCAGCATAAGAATGCAGAATACCAGCGGAAGGCAGAACACGAAGCAGATAGAAAACGCAATCTAGAAAACGATGGTATGTTTACTAGAAACGATAAAGAAAAACTACATTATTTGTGGCATCAGGGAGAAGAGAATTGTTGAATTCCATTCTGCCTTTGCTGCTTGGAATAACTTGTGACATATTGTTATGAAACCCGTATGGTGGGATTAGTGCTTTGTTTTTCTTTCAGTGAACAGTTTAAAGGACCAACTTGAGGATATGAAAAAGAGGAATCAAAACTCCCAAATATCAAATGAAAAAATTACTCAGCTACAAAGACAGGCAAGTTACCATTCTGTTTTAAGTTAGACTCCTAATAGTACTTAAGACTATTAATTTCTGAGTAACCTCATAATTAAAAACTATGTTACGCTTTGCTACAGTAAATGGATGGTAGTGCCTGTTTAAAAAAGAATATTTTTTTAGTTTGTATGTAATGCTGTTATGTATTTTTGTATCTCAATAGCTGGATGAAGCCAATGCTTTGCTGCGCACGGAGTCTGATGCAGCAGCCAGACTGAAAAAGAACCAAACAGAAAGTACAAAGCAAATTCAGCAGCTAGAAGCTAACAACAGAGATCTGCAGGATAAAAACTGTGCCTTAGAGAATACAAAACTGCGACTGGAGAAGGAATTTCTGAATCTGCAGTCCGCTCTAGAATCTGAAAGAAGAGATTGGAATAATGGATCAGAAATTATCCATGATCTACAGGGTATGAAAACCAGTCTCTTAGAAAGTGATTTTCATATCATAGGGGCAATTTACTGTGATTATCCATTTTAATTGGGATTTTAGATGTATTAAATATGTAATTTATCAACATGTCAACATTCACAGGAATCGGCTAATTATTTCTTTCTTTCTTTCTTTCTTTCTTTCTTTCTTTCTTTCTTTCTTTCTTTCTTTCTAATTATCACTTTCTTTCTACCTTCAGAATATATCATCAGTGATTCGATTTTGTAATCAAAGCATGTAAAAAGTTACACTTTAATTGATACATAGATTATTGAAATCTTTTAAATATTCCTAGGTCGAGTGCTTAATTTGGAAGAAGAAGTCAAAAATGGGAAGAATACATTAGCTAAAATGGAGGCAGAGAAAAGACAATTACAGGACAAATTGACAGATCTGGAAAAGGTAAACTTAAAAAAAAAGAATTATATTGTTCAGTGGAGCTAATAAAACAAGGTCCTATTCATAGCATTACAAATAGAATTCTACAGCACTCCCGATTTGAAGGGGAAAACACGATTTGGAGTCAGCAGCTCCTCTAATCAAGCTACACCAGTTTGGAAAAGATGCAGCTTCTGTAAAGAGTTATTGACAGATGCTACATTAATGCCCAGATTTTGAGTCCTAACCACACAGAGTGAACTGGGTGGTGGTTTTCAGTGAATATTGGGTTCATAACATCTTTTCTTTGAACTTGGAACAAAATAAAAGCCAAAATGAAATGCAGCACAAGGACTGCATAAGGCAGCAGAATTTGCCAAAAAATCTCAAAGCAAGTTTTCTGTCTTGGCATTTTTAAATAAAGTTCAAGAACAGCAACAGGCTTGAGGCACAGGTCCATGCGCACAATGCATTTGTGTCCCAAGACTGAGCAAAACCTCAACAGCAATAACATTGTGTGCTTGTAAAACATACTAAAGCATGCACACATATTTTCAGTTTCCAACTGCAAAGTAAAATTAGCATAACACACATACCAATATGAACTCTTAACTGCAATCTACCCACAGAATATCTGTCTATTTTTTTGTAACAATTTTTAAAAAATCACAGTAACTTAAGAGGCAGAGTGGCATACATACAGCTGTAAACAGTCATGTTGTATTTGGCCATGTGGTTACCTTCCCTGTCAGCGTTTTACTGTCACATCAATATGTCTTTATTTGCTAAGAGAAACTAGGAAACTTGAAATAGCCAAGTTTTATATTGACGTTTAAATAAAAACTTCAGAATACTTTTAACAACTATTGTGAGGGCAAAACATTTTGCACATCCATGTTAATGAACTGTATCTTGATTGTAAATTTTAGGGAGAAGCTAGGAGGGATTTATTGTAATTAGATTAAGCAGAGTTGCAGAATTGTCCACACTAGAATACTATTAGAAAAACAAAATTTTATATGTAACTAGATGTGTTTGTATATGTGTGTGTGTGTGTGTGGGGGGGGGTATCCTCATTCTCTATGCACCTCACTGTTTCTTTTGGTTTCTATCCAATTTAACACACTGCCTTGATCTGTGACTTCTATCATCTCATATTAGGCTTTTCATCATAGTTTTAATATCGGCTTGCTTGCATAATAATTGAAGTAGCAGACTGAATACCTAGGTCAAAGCCTACATCTTTTCTGTCTACAACCAATAGTTCCCATAAAGCATTTTACATGGGGTTCATATTAATTATGAGATACTTTGATTTATGCCTAACAGGAGAAGAGCAACATGGAAATAGATATGACTTACAAGCTTAAAGTCATGCAACAAAACTTGGAGCAAGAAGAGGTTGAACATAAAGCAACAAAAGCCCGACTAGCAGACAAAAACAAAATATATAAATCGATTGAGGAAGCTAAGTCTGAAGCTATGAAAGGTATGCATTTAATCTCACATGTTCATAACTTCATTTAGCATATTCATATTCAGCCTCCTATTCAAAAGCATGAATGTGACAATTTAGCTTCAGGATGACGCCACAGAGAAACGATTCTTTGATTAAGGTTATACAGTCAGTTCAGGAAAAGAAGGAAGATTGAAAAAGACCTACCTGTATATTTCACTATTATAACCCGGAAGCTAATCTTAATTTAAAACTTTATTTTGTTTGTTTGATTGATTTATGTGCTATCAAGTCAGAGTCGACTATTAGTGACCACATAATTTTTCTCCACAATAATCTGTCCCTAATCTAGTTCTTTAAGTCTTCCAACAACCTATCTATGCCACTGCAATTGAGTCCATCGTGCTGTTAACTGCTGTCCATTCCCTTTCCCAGCATTAGTTTCCTAAGCCTTCACATGATGTGTCCAAAGTAGGATAATTTTGAGTCTGGTCATTTGTGCCTTAAGTGAGAACTCTGGGTTGACTTGTTCAATGATTCCTTGGTTTGTTTTCTTGTCTGTCTAAGGTGTTCTGTGGAGTCTTTTTCAACACCAGAGTTCAAAAACATCTATATTTTTCCATCCTGCATCTTCAAAGTTCAACTTTCACTTTCATGGAGTGTCACAAAGAAAATACCATTGTTTGCACTATTATTTAACAGATTAACAGAGTTGGAAGGTATAGACACATCAGAGCATTTGAATATCTTTTCCAGGGTCTTCATGTCTGCTCTGCCAAGTGCTAATCTGTGGGATGTTTCTTGACTGATGGATCCTTTATGGTTATCATCAGTCCAAGCTATCCAGCACTTCAGCATCTTTCTTCACTGATAATTCTAATGCTGGTTCTTTTACCTGCTGTGATTAGCTTGTTTTTTTATATTTAATTTTAGTCCCATTTTTACACTATGCTCTTTGACTTTTATTACTAGAACTTGCAGATCTTTTGCATTTCAGCCATGGAACAAGTTATTGATGCTTCTTTCTCTGGTTTTAAAACCATTCTTGTCTATTTCCAAACCAGCTTCCTTTCACATATATTTAGCACATAGGTTGGATAAATAAAATAGACTGTACAATTTTGTCTCATTCACTTTCCATCCTGGAGCCAATCTGTTTTCCTGTGTTCTCTCTGTACTGTGGCTTCCTGACCTCTATATAGGATTGGCATGAGGATAGTGAAAAGCTCTGGGATTCCTATTCTAAACACATTTTATAGCTTAACATGATTAACACAATAGTTTATTATATACAAATATGAATTTCCAAATAGCAAAATAGCTGTTTTTTTTCCTTTCACAGAAATGGAAAAGAAACTTTCAGAAGAAAGAACTACAAAGCAAAAAGTAGAAAACTGTTTACTGGAGGTGGAAAAGCGGTGTTCTATGTTGGACTGCGATCTGAAGCAATCCCAGCAGAAAATAAATGAGCTGCTTAAGCAGAAAGATAAACTAAGTGAAGATGTAAGTATAAACTTTGTTTAAAAAATCAGTTTTAATGTTTGCTACACTACATCTACTTACTGCTTTCCCCATCTTTTGTTACATTTATGATAAATAATTCTCTATAAAGATCTATGTTTTTGTTCCACTTTTATAATTTATATTTACTTAACTTTTTATCAAAACCAAGTGTGGACTAGATTGAGTGAATCAATCAATCCAAAGAGTTCTATAGGTAATTTTGAGCGCATACAGTTAGTCCTTGACATACAACCACAACTGAACTCAAAATTTCTGTTGCTAAGTGAGACAGTTGTTAAGTGAGTTTTACCCCATTTCACAATCTTTTTTTACCACAGTTGTTAAGTGAATCACTGTAGTAGTTAAATTAGTGACACAGTTGTTAAGTGAATCTGGCTTCCCCATTGACTTTGCTTATCAGAAGATTGTAAAAGGGGATCACATGACCCTGGGATGTTGCAACTGTCATAAATATGAGTCAGTTGCCAAGTGTCTGAATTTTGAAAATGTGACACAACAGTTGTAAGTGCAAAAAAATGGTCATAAGTCTGTGCTGTTGTAACTTTGAATGGTCACTAAATGTATGGTTGTAACTCGAGGACTACCTGTGCTTTGTTTCTTTGTCAAATACTAGCAGCATATCATGCTCCATGGAGCCCCTTTTGATGATCACAGTACTTGAACATGGGGTCAGAGGGTGCAGCACTGGGAAAGGTTAAAAATCAGGGATATGTATTCTAGGGTATAAGCTAAAGGTATATTGTATTCCTACATGGAATATTTTAGGGTCTTATTCCCCCGTTCTATCAGTAATTTGAAATGTGAAATTTTTAAATGAAAAGCAAAAGCTATTTGTACTTCAGGAATGTTAATCAAAATATTTGGCTACACATTAAAAATTGCCATCTTCATTCTCTATAGTGCTAAAATACTTTATTGAATATTAATGTGTTGTTTCGAATACACATTTTCATTTACTTGTTTCAAAATTCTCCAATTCAAAGAAGAGTGTTTAATACAGATTATACTAGCTTCAAATCATGCATGATAAAAATGACTTAAACTTAGTCTTGGGTATAAGTCCCACTGGGTATTGACAATTAGTTCTGAGTAAATATCTGTAAAATTGGGCTGTAAGACTAGTTCTGAAAGGACACATCTATAAGACTCTTGAAGTTTGACTAGAGAATGGGACTGGCTTTCAATTAGGAATGGAATATTCATTTTGTAATAAAATATTTCATTATGGCTGTAAAGCTTTTGTTTACAGTTTCTGTTTAGAGACAATTTATCTTACTCTGCAGCTGGAACAAAAATCAATAAACTAGGAGAAAATCCTTGACTAAAACTACTCTTTATATAGGACCGTTATGTTTCAAAGCAGCTGGTATTCGAGAAGGATCATCCAGTTATTTAAAAAATTGACATCATGTAATTATACAAACAGGGAATACGTTATTTTCCATGTGTGTGGTCATAAAAGTTTGTTTACAAAATATCAATCTCTTTTACAGGTGGAAAATCTGACACTGAAAATTGAACAAGAAACGCAAAAGCGCTGTCTAATCCAAAATGATTTCAAAATGCAAAGCCAGCAGTTGAATGCACTGAAGGTGTCAGAGAAGCAGATAAAACAAGAGAATAACCATCTTATTGAAATTAAACTAAGCCTAGAAAAGCAAAATAATGAGCTACGCAAGTAAGTCCCTTCAGCAATAAATGTTCTGTTCCATTACAGTTGATTGTGACTCAAAACCGAGCTGTGGAATGCTAAATTGTGGTGTATCGACACGTAGGGTTTTTCATTCGATGACAAGACAATTCTCTTCTTCTTAATTGCACAGCTGATGATGTAAACAGCCACACTCTTCCTGGAAACGAAATTTCCTAATTGTTCCAAGAGGTGGGGTTTAAAATACCCTCTTTTCACTCAAACAGAATGTCCCTCTTTGTTCCAAGAAAAAAAGGAGGGGTATCAAACAGTCTGCGTCCTTTTACTGTACTGTTTCCAGGCTTCTGGCTCCACTAGGAACAGGCAGTTAAACTCTAGCAAACAGGTTGTCATGCAGATCAAGTTTATTTTGGGCATCCTCAAATCATAAACCTAAAGTCAAGGTGAGGTTCATCCACATTATTCATAATCTGACCCATTTCCTAGTGTAAAAGGACAGTAGACTTGTCCCCCTGTTCAGAAAGCATGCTTCTCTCCTCCATGGCAGTTTGTAATGGCCGGGCTTTGTTCTACACCCAGGCAGTTAAACTCAATGGCTAATCAAACCCACAGATATGGTCACATGTCCTGGACTACACCTCCCACAATGCAATCTCTGTCTACATCTCCCACAATGCAATCTCTTAAGGAGGCAGCTCTTAATCCTTAAAGTAACTGACTTGCTGTCTGAACAGCACAAGCAGTTTGATATTATTATTATTATTATTGTTTCTTAAATTTACATGCCGTCCATCTCCCCTATCAGGCAAATGAGCTGCTTACAGATCATAAAAACATAAATATAAAAGCAATTAAAATATTAAATACATGCAAATGTAAAATTATTCAAAAAGTAGGCCCAAGAGATGGCCAGCATGGGGATGAGGTCTTCTTACCCCATCAGCCGCCTCTAGTGGTGAGTGCCCCTCAGGGCCCAAAACTAAGCTTTAACACCCTTCGGGAAGACCAAAAGGGTGAGAGCAGTTCTCACCTCTGAAGGGACATAGGGATATTCTACGGATATACTGGGGAGTTTTTGACTTTAGTTCACAGCCATAAGTAAAAAAATAACAATCTCAATAATGGATTTTTTAAATATATATTTTGCTTTTGCTCCTTCTGAGGGCTAGTTGGCATGTGCCTATATCATAAATTGCTGTGGAAACATTACACTTTAAAACTTCATCAACACAGGCAGTTTTGGGGCGGCGCATCGGCTTAGGGAATAAAAAGATTCTGGGTTTGTTCCCCCATCAGCCATGTAGACCAGATAAAGTCAGAGATGGAGCTTTAGGAGAGCAAAGGACATTTCTGGACAAAGTCCATCCATTGAGGTCATTTGTTTCCCCATGTAGGAACAGGTGGAAGGTGTGTCTCCCTGTCTGTTCGTGCTTGGGGAATATCCATCCAAGTATAACGAAATAGGAAAACTGTCTTTTCTAACCTCATATCATAAAGAGCACTTCATGCTGTAACAGACAGAAAATCCCTTCACTTGATCCTGTCCAGGAAAAATTAAAGAGTTACTGTGCTTGGTAGACAGATAGGATTTGTTATGTTTCCCTCTTTTTCTTTCAGCCTAATAAAGATTAGGTAGGAGGTGAAGTGGAGACTCAAGATCTACTATTCAGCCAAAACAGCAAGAGAGGTACAAGAAAAGAACAAGGAACAGTCTGGGGCCAAATATAACTTACAATTGGCCACTTAGCAACCTGTTCAAAATTTGAAGTTATGACAGATCTCCCCAGTGATACTTATGACTTGGTTTCAACCGTTCTCCCACCCTCCCCTGGTCACATGGTTGCATTTTTGGTGCTTGGCAAGTGGCCTATGTCAGATTGTTGCAGTTCCCATGACTGCAGTTTATTATGTTTTTTTTTTTTTACCAGAACAACACCCATTGGCTAAAATAGGTTTCCTTAACAATCACAGTATTTGCTTACCAACCATGGCATTTGTTTAACGGCTGCCGCTATAGAGGTCATAAAATTGGGTGCAGTCATGTGGTGACCTGTTTAACAACCAGAATGATTTGCGGTCATAATTCCAGACTCTGTTCTGGTTCTAAGGAAGGACTGACTACCTTTAGTCAGTCCTAGGTGAAAGGGAAAATCTTCTTTCCAGAGCTAGCTTCTGTTTTCTTTTCTTGAGGATAATGGTGAAGCAACAACATAATAGGCCCTGCCTGCCCTTTCTGCTAAAGGAGTCCAAATAAATCAGAAAATCCAGAATGTGCAAAACTATCCAAAAGATTAAAGCAGGTTTTTTTACTTACTTTGTGTTTTAAAGAAGGAATTTGTGCATTTGGGTCAGACAGTCGTGCAACCATATATCTTGACCAATATTGTATAGCAAGCAATCTGAAAGTACCTGATTAATACTCTCTTCCCCTCTGCAAGCATCCAGTAGTCTCATTGTCTTCTTTCGAATTCGAATTCCTCATTTAATGAAGGAATAATGAAGGAAACCTGACAAAACTTTGAAAAGATAAACTTTTTTTACTTGGCCTTGGCAATAAAGAAGGAGGAAGCTAATTCCAGCAACATTTATCATGGAAGTAGTATTACTTTAAAATTGCATTTATCTTATTGTCTATCAGAGAGCGTCAAGAAGCAGATGGGCAGATGAAAGAAACTCAAGACCAGCTTGAAGCAGAACAATATTTTTCGGTATGTAAAACATTAACATACTCAATATTATGTTTTTAAGTGTTAAGCCTTATGTATCTTTTGGGTTTATCACACAATTGTAAATATTCTGAGATTTGTTGATTTATTAGTCACTCTGCATTATATTTTTCTAAAAAATTGACCTAGTATCATATCACATACTGTTTTTCATAATTGCATAAAGCACCATTATCAGCATGGACATATTGTGGTGCCCCTCAAGTTACTAGATTTAGTTCATGTCCACAAGATTCACTTGCTATTCAGTTTTCTTCTTTGGCAATAATAAAACAGTGCCCTTTTATCAGCCTGATAAAAATCTCTCTAGATATTAGTTAGGTCCAACCCTGAATATCTTCTGAAAATCAAAGTTAGCTCAGTGGTATGACTTGTTTTAATATGACTGCTGACATGAAAGATGTAACAATCCTATTAATTACCATCTCAGCCCAGATCAATACACTGAAGGATGAAGGTCTCTTCAGTTGAAGGGCTTTTCCCACTCCTAGTCTGGGTCATTAATCATTACCTCATACTGGCTGACATAATCCTAATATATTTTATTTTAAATATATATATAGTCATTGGCTAAGAAACAGAGATGAACACCGCCCCCTAGAGTTGGAAATGACTGCATAAGGGAAACTTTTACCTTTATAATAATAAATATTAATATATGGATTAATTTACTCAATTAGAATATTTGATAGCTTTGACTATTTATAATATTGACAACTGATAATTATTTGGTCATTGTGGGTAATATTGACAAAACCTTGTTTTACATATATTTTAATCCTGGCAAAAATGTTATGAAGATTCCTTATCTTAAATTAAAAGGGGCAGTTTTTCTAACACAACTTTTTTCCATTTATCTGGTTTCACCAAAGCTATAATATCTGTATTGCTGTTCTCTTGTAAAACATTTCAGACGCTGTATAAAACACAAGTTCGGGAACTTAAAGAAGAATGTGAAGAAAAGGCCAAACTTTGTAAAGAAATACAGCAAAAGATACAAGAGTTACAAGAAGAGAGGTAAGAAGATGATAGCTTGAACAATAGTAGCCAGTAAGAAAACTCCTATATACATCTTTGGCCATAACACTAATTTATTATGATACTAATTTTAATTTATACTAATTTATTACAGGGATTCCTTGGCAGCACAACTGGAGATCACATTAACAAAGGCAGACTCCGAACAGTTGGCTCGCTCTATTGCTGAGGAACAGTATTCTGACCTGGAAAAAGAGAAGATCATGAAAGAACTGGAGATCAAAGAAATGATGGCAAGGCACAAACAGGAGCTTGCTGAAAAAGATGCCACGATAGGATCAGTAAGTGATTCACTTCAAACAGCAAAGTGATTCGACAAGACTTGGATTGTAGGCTTGTCAATCGGTACAAATTTGTCCCTTGATCATGAAACATTCCTGGTTTGTTTTTTTTAAAACAACTGCATGAGAAATTGCAACTAACAGCAGTACTTAAAAACCTCCAGGGACCAAACTTATTTACAGACTGTCCCATAAATATACCAAGTATAATGTTACACTGCGGTCACTGATGCTTTGGCTCTGAATTTGGCTAGACGTACTATGGCATCAGAAATGTTCTATACCATAAATTTAATTTCTTTCTCCAAGAGTTTGCAATAGGACCTTTTGTAGAATTCAGTACTTGTGTTACATGATCATCAGAGTGTATAATAATGTTTTGAGAGCACAGTATATTTTTAAGTAGTTTAGAGGGATTCTAGTTTAAACAGTTTTTTTTAGCGTAGATGTGCTGATGGTTTCTGATGCAAGTGACCTCCCTTTCTAAATTCAAGCTGTGCTAATTTTTTTCAGCCTTTACTTAGTTTTACCTTTAAACTCTACTACTGTTAGATACATTTCCCTTAAAATCCTGTTTTTAAACTTCTATTTTTGTCTGCTTCCCACACCACTGTCATGAGTTCCTTTGGTGGGAGCTTCTGCCTCCTCCCCCCTCCTCACTTGGAATCTCAACTCCTACTTAAATGCTCGGTTGACTTGTTTCTATTCTATGACTGACATACGCTTCTTATAATTTCTGTATCTTAGTTGGAAGAAGCAAATAGAACTTTGACTAGTGATGTGGCAAACCTTGCAAATGAAAAGGAAGAGCTGAATAACAAACTGAAGGAAATTCAAGAAAGTGAGTATTTAAAGTTAAAAAGAAAAACGATTGATTTCATGTTAGCTTCACAAGTGCTACCTATTTTGTTATTTATTGACAGGGCTTGCCCATCTGAATGAAGAAGAAAATGATCTTGGATTGCTAAGGACTCAGTTTGAAAAACAGCTGGCTTATGAGAGAACAATGAAAACACAGGTAACGTATACATGAGAAAGTGACCAGAGTTATCACTGCAATATTATACATAAGGAAGGAGAGATGGAAATGTATTTAATTCTAGTCACATAAAGAAACTGCCCATTTATTCTTCTCTTATACTCAGGCTGTGAATAAGTTAGCAGAAGTTATGAATCGAAAAAATCCCATCCAACGAGGAGCTGACACAGATGTCCGAAGAAAAGAAAAAGAGAACAGGAAACTGCATATGGAGTTGAAAACTGAACGGGAAAAATTAACTCAGATGATGATTAAATATCAGAAAGAAATCAATGAAATGCAAGCCGTAAGTATCTTATATGATAGTAAAAATAGCATAGTTGTTGAAAGTTTCAGGTATTTACAAATTTATTTGACATAGTATTCTTTAGCTTAATTTTTCTTGTATTATTGAAAATCATTAGAAAACATCTCACAATCAAATATCCTTCTAGTGGCAAGTGATACTGGTGGTTACGAGGCAGGGGTTGATGACAGTTTAAAATATCTGAGGAGGCTTTGTCTCACCTTTTTCTAGTCTCCCAATTTCACTATATTATCCAGCTGTACTGAAATAGGAGCTATTTAATTGTCTTTATTTTCTTCAGTTCCCATGGTAGTGCGCTTTTAGTGGTTTGAGTTAAGAAATTGCTGTCTGAACTGTCTCTGTAAGCAAGACTTTATCATGCATTAAAAATTAATTCTGATTGTGCTTCATGAATCTCCTTTTACAGCAAATAGCAGAAGAGAGCCAGATACGAATCGAACTACAAATGGCTCTGGACAGCAAAGATAGCGACATAGAACAGCTTCGGTGTCAGCTCCAAACAATACATATTGGCCTAGACAACAGCAGCATATGTGGCCCTAGTGAAGTAGAAACGGATGATAGTTTCCCTGGTAAGATTTGTCTTTTTCTTTTTTGGAAGAAAAGGAGACATATTACAATTAATGACACTCTATTTTGGGAAGTTACAATTGGGAATGTCATCACTTCATCCTTCTGTCCTTAAAATTTTAACCCTTTCTCATCAGGCTACCTTTGAATAAGTCAAAAGTAGATTATAGTTCTTATGCAAATCCAGATCTGTTGCATTATTCTATTTCAAAATAAGCAGTTGCGAGTTTTTTTTTAAAAAACTATTCTTCATTAATCCTTTCTACATTTCCCCCCTCTCCTCTTTCTGTTGGGTATTCAGTTCGTATCACTCAGTCCCACACTTCAGAATCTATGTCTTTTACCTACCAACGCTCTTCCACCTCTGTCAGTATTGCTACTAAACCTTCCAGCTCTTGTGTGTTTCTCAATTCTGATTCTGACTCTGAGGAAGAACCAGTGTCTTCTGCACAACCCCCTTCAGAACCTGACGATCCAGGTGACCTTCCAGAAAATATGTAGTGACGAAATGCTGTTGCCTATTTTCCATTACTAACACTGAGGACATTAGATACCAAGGAGGAATGTCCCGCATGAGAAAGGAGCAGCAACTAATCTTAATCTTTAATCTTAGATTCTGTGGATGTTGCATTCATGTAGGTGCATGAGATATGCATGTTTTCCTTTTATCTGCAGATCCTCTATGCATATGACTGAAAAAAGTTAGGACTACCAGTTTTATAATAATTTATATTGCTATTTAATTAATATAAAAAATAAAGCATTAAAATAATAGTGACATTGATACATACATTGACAAAAAAGAAAAAAATACAAAAAGTACTCTAACAAAAAGTGAAAAATACAACAAAACCATAATATACATTATAACAGCAAACAATTATAATTCTATATTTGTCTAATACAAATGTTATTCAAACACATACATATTTTAATACATTTTTAAAATACTGCATTTTGTATAAATGAGACCCTTACTGCAAGCTTTAGTTGTTCCACTCAAACAGTAGGATCTGACCATTTAGTGAGGGGAAATTTCAATTAGAAGTGCAGATTAAATTAGTCCATCTAATTGTAGCTTTGTGTTTTTCAAACTCTCACACTTTCTGTAATATTTCACTCCAAAAGCCCAAAGTCTAAGATGAGACTTTATTATAAAAACCCTTTCAATACAGTTATTTAAATGCCAAATAATGAGTAAATTTAGACTTACGTTAGATTGTGGTGATGGAAATTTTTTCAGATTATGTACTGTGGCAAGGATGTTCAGATTTTGAACAACAACAAAAAATGCCTCCTGAACTGGAATCATGTATCTTTCCTCAGAAATCACTCTGTATCTTTAAAAAACAGAAGGACAATGTAAGGGGATAGTCTCCAGTCCAAGATTTTTGTGACAACTTTCCGTAGACTGGATTTAATAATCCTTGCCTCCTCTTAATTTTTTAACCTTTATATATATGTTGCTTTTATATTTTAACACTTTTTGTACACTGTCCAGAGTTGTTCTCTGAGGCAGATGGGCAGTTCAAAAATATGAAAATAAATAAATTGCATCTAAGTACATATTTATCCAAATCTTCTTCATTTAAGTCTTTGTGCCCCAGTCCCTCAACCTTTTTCCCCAAAAATTTTATTAAATGTCAAAAAAGTATAAAATGCAAAAAAAAGAGGAAAAATAATTAGAAAGAGAAAGGGGGTAAGAAAAAAGCAAAATTGGAGAGTACAAAGAAACAAACAAAAAAGCTATCGAAAAAAGTAATTTCTGCCTTTCATCAATACAAAGAAAAATCTAAAAATCAATGATTCTTTGAACTAGAATAAACCATAACAGACAGTACTTTTGTCATTTTAAACAAGTCTAATCACCAAAATCCAAGGTTAAAATTTCATTTGTTTAAATTTCAAACAAAAAAATCCAAGAGTGGCTCCCAAGTAGAAAGGGAGTTAGGTAAAGTATTTTCTTTAATCAGAGCAGTCAGTTTCACAATCTCCACCAATTATATTAATTTCACCATCCATTCTACCTTTCTGGGCATATTTGAGTCATTCCATCTTTGCAAATAGTGAGGTATTGCTGTTGTCATATATGAGTTCCATGGGTTTTTTTAAAATCTGTTTGTCCATCAAGCTTAAAAGAAAAACCCTCTGGTTTCAATTGTACATTTAAGAATTCTCTGAATTAAAGTAAATATCTGATCTAGATATATATAAAAAGTACATATATATTAAGATATTAAGTCGCGATCATTTTCGTATTGCTCTCCATACCATAACCCCATACTTAGCTGAGAAAACAGGCAAGTTTGGTAGGCTTCCCGTCAAACATTGCTCTAAACCTTGCTGGTGGAATCACCACAGTGACTGGAGGTGGGGCAGGGATCTGTTGGGGGTGCTGTGGCAGGTGGCAGGGCAAATGCCGACTAAGGATATTCCTTAGCTTTTTTATATATTCACCAAAGATGATAAAAAGTACCTTCACATTGATTATATTTCCAACTTATATTTGACACTGCCTTATACATCTTTTATGGTACATTATCTTACAAAAGTCCTCATTCAAGTTATAATTCTATGTAAATTTGAAACCTTTATTCCACATATTCTCCAGTTGATCAAGTGTTATGTTATTACCAAAGTTTCTTGCCCATTTGATGATAAGTCTTTAACATACTCATCCTCTATATTCATTTTCAAGATTAATTTATGCATCTTAGCAATCATGTAGTCATTAATACATAATTGTGCAAAACATGTAAAAAAATCAGTTTTTTTATTAATAAAATCATTTTTCTTATCCAGTTTAAATATTAATATCTCTCCAATTAACATTCAATACATTGTAAATTCCAACTATATTTCCAGTGCTGCATTTTGAGAAAGATCTATAAAAGCAACAATTCCTTAAAGAAGTCAGACATGCTTATTTGATTTTAATCTGCTTCATCCTAAATAATAATGTTAAACAAAAATTGGTGTAATTGGTTTTAGAAGAAAGCACGCTACACTCTGTGTATGTTAAATATGATGTTCCTCACAATCCTGAAACCTAATTGCACTGTTCCAAACAGGAAAGTAGTTTAATTTTCTGTATTGAACTAATAATCAGGTGGCCCTATTCGAACTCTGAAGCTGAAGGATAGCCAGATGATGCACTGAGAACCCTTGCAGGATATCTCCAATACAGAATATGTGCTCTGTTTAATTTTTTGTAAAAATGAGTGAAAGGCAGCAGTAATAATGCTTTGTGTATTTCTGCTCTGGGATGTAATATATTTACTAATAAGAATGTGACATAGTTACATGATGTGACATAACTGTAAGAGAATGTCGCTTGTTTTGCTTGTAAATTTCAGCTGTTTTATTGCTTGTAAGTTTATAGGTTAATACGTGTAATAAATGCCATTTTTCTTAATGAGACATAACATTAAAACAATGGGATATCTCTATAATACTGTTTTAAAATATTAATTCAATCTTTTTCAGAGTCACGACTTGAAGGATGGCTATCATTGCCTGCTAGAAACAACACAAAGAAATTTGGTTGGGTAAAAAAGGTACGGTAAATAATACAATTTTTAGGATGTTACTTTGACATGATATGTACTATTAGGTGCTATTCAAAAACCAAAGAATCAAACCATTGTTTCTCCAATTATGCTGCTTTTAAGAAATTATGGGCCTGGCTTTGTATTACAGTGAAATGACCAATTCACTAATAGCATAAGAAGCTATTGAAGAAGCTATTATCTTGTAGCTGTTGTGCTATGAGATAAGCATGCATAGTCACAGAGAGTTGTCTTTTATTTTTGTTTGTTGGCTTTCTTTTACTTGGGCAAATTTTCAGTGGGGAGTGCTAGGTGTAGGAGCTTAGGAGAAAGCTGTGCAGCAGAAAAAGGTACACAACAGTCCTCTATCCAGATGTTTAGTTTTAGGTTGTCCTAACTTAGAGATCAGTGGTAAGGTAATATGTCGATTGTTGCCCAAATCATATGCAAGTATCAAATTACTTATCCTCTCATTTTTTAAAATTTCATTTTTACATTGTACATTGTTGTATTTTAAATTTTTTGTAACCGGTTTTGTTTTATGCTATATTTTTTCTATGGAAGCTGCTGATAGTTGTTTTTATTGCAGTGGCATTGAAATATATTTAATAAATAACTAAAAACTAGGATATTTTGTTTGAAGTTTAAGATGAAATATGTTTTGTAGAAGGAGAGGCTATTCTATTATATTTTGACTAGCCAGATTGGAAGATAATTGAGTCTTACATTTTCTTATTAAAGTAACGTTTTTATATACTTTCATATTGTCAAAAAGTTGCCATACAAAATTTGATTATATAAATAAAATCAATTTGCAACTTATATTTGTATTGTTTAACAGTATATAATAGTCAGCAGCAAGAAGATACTATTTTATCATAATGAGCAAGATAAGGAACAATCCAATCCATACATGGTACTGGACATAGAGTAAGTATTGTGATTTTTTTTTTAAATGTTCTGAATAGGGTCAATATTTTTGTGATTCTGGAACCCTGTTAACAAAGTCCATCTTTCAATATGGTGAGTTAGTTAAAATGAATTAGATCCCTTTGATGAATTTGTAAATATTCTATACTCTACCAACCTATTGTGTAAAGCAGAGCAACTTTAGCAAATTTGAAATTTGTGTTATTAAAATACAGTGTTTTTAGGGTTTTACGATTTTAAATGGTCATAAATTTAATAAATTTTAATGGGTATTCCATTAATCAAATTTAGATCATTAGTCCAAAATGGATGCATGGGGGAGAATCCATTCTACAGACAGGTATTGTAAGTGGATGGAACCTTGAGAAAGCTTTAAAAATCAAAGTTTGGATTAAGAGCACAATTGAAATCTTATTTAAAGTCAAAGATGAGCTCTATGAAGTAAATGGGAAAACTTCTAGAAATGTTACTCCATTAAGGCTTCCTGTTTAAGTGATTTATGGTTAATTTAATTTACATTTTTGTTTCATATCTGCATTTCTGCTACTACAGCAAACTGTTCCATGTCCGACCTGTCACACAAACGGATGTGTACAGAGCAGAATCTAAAGATATTCCCAGGATTTTCCAGGTATCCCTATTTAAAAACTTCTAACCAAATATAATGTAGACAAAGATGAGATGCCATGTTTATTAGACAAATATGAAATAAACACACTGAGAGGCAATTGTTCTATAGGGAGATTTTTTCAAAAAATCTTGCAAAGGAAAAAGTGAGGGAAACCTTTTCTGTCTGAATTTTTCCAGAAGTTTTATGAGACATATCTTTTACTGAGAATCATAGTTTTTCTTCAGCAGAAATAAGTTATTTTATAACCACTTTATAATAATTATGATCATATGCATGCTGTCAAATTAGGTGGTGAAAATCACTGTTTTCCCATGTTAAGAATAGAAGAAAAATCTTGCTAAGAATTACTGTGGGGAGGAGGAATATTTAAGAAGCATTTGAAACCTTTCCATAATTAATCTTTTGTCATTAGATATGTTTTCTCTATCAGTATTACTGACTTTTTCCCCAATTCCAGATCCTGTACGATAATGAAGGAGAAAGTAAAAAAGAACAAGAGTTTCCTGTAGAATCATCAGGGGAAAAATCAAATTATATTTGCCACAAGGGACATGAGTTTATACCTACCCTTTATCATTTTCCAACCAACTGTGAAGCTTGCATGAAGCCTTTGTGGAACATGTTCAAACCTCCTCCTGCTCTTGAATGTCGCCGTTGCCATATCAAATGCCATAAAGATCACATGGATAAAAAAGAAGAAATAATAGCACCTTGCAAAGGTAAGCTTGAGGGTTCCTTAGCATTCTCTTAGCTGGGTTGTTTTCTTGCAGATGTTTCATTACCCAAACTAGGTAACACCATCAGTGATCATCAACCTTGAGCCACACATGTTCTTCTTTAAAGGTAAGTTTAAAATAAATAAAATCCAAGTTGATTGCAAATTGACCTTAAAAGTTCAGAGTTCATAGCGAAATTAAAAAAATTTAAGATTAAAATGACCCAGAAGAATATGCAGGTTTTCAAATTCTGTAGCAATCTACCACAGAGATGCACAAGAGCCAAGGATGTCCTTTAATTAGGCCAGTGGTTCTCAACCTTCCTAATGCCGTGACCCTTTAATACAGTTCCTCATGTTGTGGTGACCCCCAACCACAAGAGGAGCAGTGTCTCAGTTCCTAAGTCCATCGGAAATATGTGTTTTCTGATGATCTTAGACGACCCTTATGAAAGGGTTGTTCGACCCCCAAAGGGGTCCCGACCCACAGGTTGAGAACCACTGAATTAGGCTGTATCAGGCAAAAAATAAGAAATTTTAGACAAAATGCAGTATCTCGTGTCATCAGAGAATGTAATAAAATTTAGATGGCTTATCTTGACTATACTTGTCTGAATTGTTCAAAGGCTAATGCTATGAAAAATCTTGCTAAAATTCTACCTAGATTTCAGCTGGAAAGTTGCACATCAGCTTAAACTACTGCCCTTTCAACTTGACTAGTTTTGATTGGACAAAAATGCTGTTTAATGTGTAATTTAATGTGTTGTGTTTTTTTTTTAATTAAATACATTTATTTTTCAAAATAAGATGTGGTTTCTCTTCAGTTACAGTGTATTTTACTAATACGATTCTGTTCTAAAGTACTTGTTTTTTATATATTTCAGTGAACTATGATATTTCAACTGCAAAGAATCTATTACTGTTAGCTAATTCTACAGAGGAACAGCAAAAATGGGTGAACCGCCTAGGAAAAAAAATTCCCAAAAAGCCTCCAGCACCAGATCCTTTTGCACGATCTTCACCCAGAACTTCCATGAAGGTCCAGCCGAGCCAGTCTCTCAGGCGGCCAAGCAAACAGCTTCCACCAAATAAAAAAGAAAGCTTTCCCCCAAGGTAAAAAGTTACATGTACAAATTGTGATAACTTTTTAGAACACTGTTCTGGGCACTTGAGGGAGTCATGCCAAGTATTTATTTGATGAGATGTAGCCACCTGTGAAAGTCTTCTACTGCCCCTATTTCAGGGTATGTAGTTATTCTCTTATGGCTGAATCCTATAGACCTGTGGATTTAGATCTTAGGAACCATGGATCCTTTGCTTCTCTTATCCAGTGTCTGAGGGAATGAAAAGTTATTGGTTTATACAGCTCTCCTTTATAGTAAGATTATTTGATCTAGAAAGTGAAATTTAAATCTTAGAAATTTCAGGTCTGCATTTTTATTTTATTTATTTAGCATATGGTATATCATACATGAACTAGCAATATATATTAACATTTCACCTAGCATTTGTACTAAAATAGGACCTAGGACATTTGTTAAAATGTATCCATAGCAATTGAATGCTAGGTTAACAATAACACTAGGAAGGTTGAGACAAGCATTGATTTTATTAGCAAAAACTAGGTTGCTTATTTAGAGTCTGCGGTATACAGATTAATAGGGCTGCACAGTCCATGTGTAATATCTAAAAGGCCTGGGAGTAGAAATATAGCACCTCTCTGCAACAAGTGGAAAAAGCTGCATCATCTCTAAAATCATGCCGCAGAGGCCCTACTGCCAAATTGATTTACAATTTTCCTTGGCTTGCTTATTCCTGTTGGATGGGCCACCCCTTCCTCCTTAGTTCTTCAATTCAGGGTAACAGTGTAGAATAAATCATCAATGGAATTTCACCCATCTTAGAAAGGCATAAATAAGCACCTGTAGATCTGAACCCAATAGGAAATATTAGCCCACGTTCACTTGTTAAAAGTGTATCAACACATGATATGTTTTGGGTTCCACTACTTCACCACGGTTTTATTTTATTTTTTAGTACTGAGCCTGCCCTGCGAATTATTCTTCACTGAATTGTGTTTTTTCTATACTATATTCTTTTATTAATATCAAGAGTAAGTAATAGGGAATTATGATTGTAGTACAGATGCATGTTAAGTGAGAACTAACTGTGAAAATTTGACAACAAAGCATAAATGACAATATTTTGAAATATACAGTGTTTGTATAATAATTAGCTCAATAGTTTATTTAAAATACTAAGCAGTTTAAAATGTATTACATTTGCTTTACCCAACTGCTATTACCTACGATGGCCCATGCTTCATGAGGGAGCTGTAATCTAAACCAAAATATTGTCATTTAACAACAAACCAGTTTTGAGTATGTTTAATGGCGTGAAAAGCATTTTGTGTGCATTTCATGCTTTGCCCTGTTTTTTTTTCCTAACTGTTGCATATAAATTATTGAAGAAGGATAGATAATTCCTTTTGATGTTGGGAAAAGACCATAAAAATAATGGAGTAAGTGTTCTAGTTTAATCCAGAGAAAACTATGCTTTTAAATCCCTTTGAAATTATGAAGTGGCTTTAAGTGTTATAGTTCTCTTCTTGAATATGAACCTTTAGTTTTACTAGTAATGCTAAGATCAGTATTCTCCAAGTGGTCATAATTAAAGTTTCAAGAAAGAAGTAGAAATCAATCCAGGAACAGAAAGTTCCAGAGAAAAGTGGAAAGTCCCACTTCCTTCTGGGTCATGATGAACCTTCTCCTGGACCATGCTATTCTATATTCAGTGGCTGAAACAGTTATTTGACAGCAACTTAAATGGTTGCACCTAACATTTTGCCTCAGAGGGCACACTGTCCACAGTTTATCCCACTACCCTTACAGAATAGATCTAGCTTACCTCCTATCTTGGTTTCAGGGTAACTGGTGGATTTTCCCATTTGCAATAGCGCCCCAAAGTGTGTGCAAGTGTGTTTATGAATAACTATAGGATACTGTGTGTGTAATGTTACACAATTGATACATGGTGTGCATAATACAAATGATAACAACTGCAACTTAAATATCAAAGTTTTGGGGGATATATATTTCTTATTAAGGAAATATGCTTTAGGTTTAGCTTGTTCCTTCATAGATTAATATGATAAACAGCAATGTAACTTATTAAAAAAAGGAGGATAAAAGGTTGATTTTATACAGGTATAATGGAGATGTTCTTTCATTTTGACTGCCAAATGCATTTTAGTTTATAGTTCAGTAGTAGAACTTACAAAGGCAGCTGATATGTTTTAAACACAACTCCACTGATTTAGCAACATTTTAAAATATTCTGATTCATAATCAAATAGTATTGGTTAACTAATCAGCATCTGAAAAAGCAAAAACAAAATCCACAGATAATTTACAAAAGATAGAAAGGGTAGGCTTTAGTTTTGAAGAAGATGACATATATGTTGGAGACTTCATTGATAGATTTACACAATGAGATCATCGCAAATGCCCTCAATCCTTGAATAAGTTCTTCTGATTGACCAAGGTGTACCTCAATTCCCCTTTGTTGAACTTTCCATCAAAAATCTCATGAAAGGTTCTTCGGTCTTATTCAGCTTTAGAGCAGGCAGAATGGACATTTGTTTTGTTCTGCTTCTCCCATATGCCCTATATGAATTGAGATGCCATCACACGATGCCACAGTGGAGGCTAGGGAGAGAGATAACTTATACCCAACTGAGCTATGTTGCAGGAAGAACCACTGTGAGGAATTCTCTATGATCAGAGTAAAATTTGAAGGACACACAGGAGTAACTGAACTTTAGATTCATTTACTTAGAGCCAAACCATTTAGCACTGCATCTGAGATAAGCAGATATGCAAGCCTAACATGACATTCACATAGTTGCTTTAATCATACAAAGCCATCCATTTGCTTCTATATCTTGTGGTTTTTTTTTTGCATTTTGACACATAACATTGCCACAAGTCTACATTTGTAGAGTAAGGTTAGTATGAAGTACTTAAACTTAGTTGCATACACTTTATAATTTGTATACATTCTACAACAGAGAGAAAAGCACATGTTAAATCATATTTTGCTGTCAAACTTTTGTCTTTAAGTGGTAGTATCGGTCTAAAGTGGTAGTATCTGTCTAAAGTTTTATGGCTAGGAAGTTATATTCCAAGGAAATTGCTGCTTTCCCCCCTCATTTCTGCCTCCTTGGAAAAATTCTGAAGTACTAGTCAAATGCTTTCAGAAGTAAGATGAGGTGACTCTGTAAGATTTGTAAGTGCCAATTATTCATCATTCCAGTTTGTAAGCACTGACAATAAACGAAAACCCTGGGTCATTTGTGCTGGGCAATACCATGCATTCCATACATTATGAGACACAATTCCAGGAGTTAATTTTAAGAATGCACATAAGACTTGTGCATATGATTCTTACATTTTAACCAGTATCAGAAATGGTAATACATGCGCAAGAAAAGCAATGAATGTTTCAGTAGTTTTGATATTCAAAATTGTTCTTAACTTGGCTCATAATAAAACCTCATTTTCCAGATTGATTGATATGGCATGTAGAAACTGGGATTGGTCATTTGATGATATTGATTTTGATGTTGATTTTAATATTGATGATGCTGAGGACGATCTTGATGATAGCGATGATGATAACAATGTGTTTATTCTAAAGAGGTAAATGGATGAATATCTGCAGGAGAATGCATTGGTTTTATTACAGCATGCGTTTTCAGTTTTTCTCAGTAGAGCTATATGTGTTGGCTTAAAATCTAATAATAATAATAATAATTTGATCCATGCATGATTTTTATTGCCTTGAAATTTTAATGTCAAAATCCCTTATATATTTACACGTGCTTCTTATAGTAAACTTTTCATATATGGCTGCCTTTGTGCAAATCCACTTTTGAATATTCAGATCTATTCTCTGTTATGCCACATGTTGTTGCAAGCTCAAATATAGGTGACAAGGTAAAAACTTGATTTTCCATTCTTTGGTGTACCTTCATCACACTAAAGTGTGGTATAACCTGCTTTGCAAATATATTACACTAGAATAGATCATCAGCATAGGAATGATAGAACTTCTTGTCTCCATCCCCCAACAAATTATTTAAAGTTAGGCTGGATTTCCTAATTTCTAAATCACCTTCAAGGGGAATATAATCTTTCCTTTGAATCCTTTTTGATTGGGACAAAGATAGTCAGCTATATAAATGTTTTAAATAAATAAATAAATGAAATGTAAACTAGATTCTATTCTAATACCCATCACACTATCGCCCAAAATTAAACAACTTTTTCACTACCACCCTAGAGATTTTTGGACTTTCTGTGGCACACTTGGGCTGCTTTGTTCTTGACCAAGAGTATCTATGATTAAGAGTTCTAAATTTTGCCCCATTTTGCATCATTCCCTGCATCATCTCTGATCCTGTAACAGCTTTGTTATTCTGTTCCTTCCAGCAATGAAGTAGATTGTGACAATCAATTTGAAATAAGAGTGACAAGATGCTGTGTATCTGAAGGAAAGAAATTAACTGCTCCTTAAGATTAAATACACAAATAAAGAGAAATCTTTTGCTTTGCTAATGTGAACCAGACTGGCTGAGAGATCCAGCATTGCCTCGTTGCCTACCTCTATTTCCTGAGAACCAACAGACCACGAATTTGAATTTACTATATTTAAACTGACTGAGGTCTTTTCTTTCTTTCTTTTTAGCTAACTGCCTTCTGGGAATGCAGTTTTCAAGGTGATCTTCATCCCTCTGAAATAAGACTGAAACATTGTACCTTGAGTTATGACAGCTGTTGACACCAGGCAGCCCAAGAGTCATGGGAAGCAGAAGGAGGCCCAGGAAAGGAAAGGGGGATATACCGCAGGGGGGAGGCCTGGCGCAGGAGTCAGGTGGGTAGGGGGCGGGTGTGGAGTGCATATGATTAGAGGAAGGCCGTGAAAAGAGGTGCAAGCTGCATGCGCCTCTTATATGCAATCACAGGGAGGCCAAGGAAAGGTGCATCTTGCACCCATTTTCTAAGGACTCCCTGGGCTTGTACATATGCACACACATACATGCTCCCTGTGCCCTGTTTCTATGGCCTCCTTCCCTGTGATTGCATATACCTTGCACCCTCATTCCCTGGCCTTCTGAACTTGCACCACACAGAGCACCCCATCCCCAACTCAAATGTGGCCTACTCCAGGTTACCCAGGGCTTCCCCCACCCCCACCCCCACCCCGCCACAGCACCTCTGCACTCCTTACCTGGGACTCCCTCTGCTTCCCACTTAATGACCTGAAGACTGCGTTTTGGCCTATCTACTACTAGGGACAACCAGGACTTAGTGATTATGGTCACCAAGCAATCATGTGGCATCCTGCTTTATCACATCTCACAACACCCCTCTCAACTGCAGTCGTAACTCAATGACTACTTGCATTACAAAGATTCTCCTGTATCACCAAATATGAAGAAAACCCTTTTACCACTGTTACTGCACTGCACCGCGCCTCCCCGTGCCTCCAGCAGTGCCTGGTATCCCCTTCCTTCTGGAGATCAAAGCAAGGAAGAGACTTCCATCAGTTGGAAAGCCCTCAGCCAGTGCCATCTGCACAAGCCGTGGGCCTTGACCTCCTTCTCTGATCATCGTGCCCTGCAAGCTTCTGCCCTCAAGGCCTGGAATGGTAAGAAAAGAAAGCCTCAAGAACGCCCAGGATGAAGACATCAAGTGTGCTTTGGACAGCAGGCCTTGACTGCCAAGGTCAGTATATTCCATCTGGCCAAACAGGAGCAGCTGCCAGGTCTTTTGTTTCCAAATATGCTTAATAAAAATCAGAGCTTTGGTTTTATTATCTGCTCTCTTTTGTTGCTATATTGTGCCTGAGCTACTGTGATGTTTGCTGTATGTTCTTCACATGTCTCTTCCCCCCCCCCCGTCCCCTCCCCACCTTCACCTATCCCTTTTGTCGGTTTCTCTCATACGAGAAAGATAAATCTGGCTTCCGTGAAAAACCTAGAAGTCCTGGCTTACTCTTTCCTCCAATGTGTCTCCATCACCATCTTTGTATGTGAAAACCAGCATCTTCAGGTGAACGACACTCCTAGTCTGCAGCCAAAACAACAAAATGTCTCCAGAGCAAGAACGTCTCACCCCCAGACCTCTTGAAATAAAAATATATTTAAACATTTTGGGGTGT
>JANHFM010000163.1:88880-104350 GCA_032468115.1 Grayia smithii | reverse complement strand
CAGTTCTCCAAACTGCTCAAAATTTCCGCTACCGGTTCTCCAGAACCTGTCAGAACCTGCTGGATTTCACCCCTGTTGTTAACACTTCTGATTTGGTGAATATTTCAAGAGTTTTAAATGTTTGAGATACAATATAGAAATAGTTGTATAGCTTTGTAGTTAAAACGTAAATTGTAACCAGACTAAAAATTTTCTTTCTATGCATGAGTATTCTTGCTGCTTGGGCTGATCTAAATTTGCTTTTCCAGCAATAGTGGAATAGAAAATGAGGCAGTGCTATAGAGTACATCTGTATGAACAAATTTACAGATGTTCAAAGCAAGTGCTCCTTAAAGTGTTCATGGTCAGGCATTTTTTCTAGCTTAAAGGCAATGATGGGAGGGGCATTTAGTAAGCAGAGAGATGAAGATGCTGATTTTTGAAATTAGAAATCTTACTAGTTTTTAAGTTTTGTGAATCAAGAAATAGGTGCAAAGGTGAAAACTTCCTGTTGTATTATAAGGAATTAAAATGTTCAGGGGCATCAATTTTTCTCTTTATTTTCTAGCAAACTCTGGTTCCACTTTACCCCACTTAGCTGGCAACAGATGTAACAAGTGATTACTAGTGAATGGGGCTTTTTTCTAGACTTTTAAATTGTGAACTTTTTAATCTGGTGAATTTTATTTCTAATTCATCCTTTCTACGAGCATTTCTTTGTGTTCTTTTGCTTTGCTACTGAACTGTTTATCCAACAATTTGTAACCTGTGAAGTTTTTTGACACTAAATCATGTTCATGGTACAGTAACTTCAGAACACGTGCAACTTCCTGCTGCTTCACATGATCAAAATAGTATGTGAACAGAAAGGCAAAGCAAATTACAATGCAATAATAACCCTACCTTTCCCCCCATATTAAAGGGAGATCAAGATTTCTGAGGTGTTGCTTTGTAGGTAGAATTTTACTAAGAGACAATAGAAAGCACTCTTAACATAACTTTTCAAATTAATAATGACTATATTCCCTTTGATAATGATTTTTTGTATTGTAGATCACTACGTGGTTTTTTTGTTGTTTATTTTTAGCACCAGCTTCCTTGTGTTAAGGTTAAAAAGGAACAGTCTCCTCTATGTTGAGTTCAGTTTCTGGTGTTTTGATAAGTACAGCTGTCCTCTCCGACATACTGTTTTTGGTTAAGCACTTAAAAGTTCATACAAAGCCCAGATTTGTTTCATTGTTTAATTATTGTTTATTGAATAAACTACAACAGCTGAATTTGTACAGCACACTAAATATTAAAATACTATTGACAAACCCACAGTGGTTGGGTTTACACAAAGTCCTAATCCAGAAAAAAAAGTATATTCTAATTATATATTTTTTAAATTCAGTATTCATAGTTGTGTTTTGTTTGTGTAAATATTTAGCATTTTCTGGTATTATTTGTTTGGAATTTTCTATAAGCATTCTGGTAATTGTAAGTAATCATCAGAATAATTTAAGACTACACTACACCATAGTCTTAAGAATTCTAAATCTCTTCATGTTACTTCATGCCTTGTAAAAAAATGTATTTACATAATTTTATATCCATGTCTTCCAAATTTTTCAGTTTTTTTCATTTAGTTGTTATAGTCCATTTCTCTCTTTCATTTAGCCAAAAAATTCCTTGAACATATAATTCTCAGCTATTATTCTTTCCAGATAGTTTCCACAATGTCTTCTTGATTAAATTCTGTGGTTGTTATATTTCTCCCAACCCAGGTTTTATTATATTATAGTAAATTTAATTTATTAAATCAGGATAGAATTTTTAGATTAAGACAGAAACTTTTCTACTTTATTCCTAATCATTCATATTATGCTGACTGCTTTAGTCAATTACTAAGTATTGGTGTTAATAATAATAATAGTTCTAAAATGTTAATTTGATACAAGATACTTTAATATATATCATTAAATTAATATCACTTTAAAACTTTTATTCAATCTTATACTGTTTGTATATTTTTTCTTTTATTTTTTTTGTTGCCTTTTTTCTTGATTCTGGTTTAAAATAGTATCTTCCAGGAAATTACAAAAAGGGTAACACATATCTGGTTTTACACATTCTAACAGCTGCTAATGATAGCATATGCAAAATGCTGGAAAAACCCAGAAACTCCTGCAGATGATATCATAATCAAAATAATTCTGGAATGTGCAGAGATGGATAGGGTAACCCTAAAAATCAAAGGAAAAGAAGATTTGGATTATTTCATAACATGGGTACTATTCTATAAATGGTTAAATGACGGATATTGAGGTTAGAGAAGTGAAATTAGGTGAAATATGGTTTACATGAGAAAGGAAAACAGATGAGTAAATCTTTGTTAATGGTTATATAATTGATACTATAATGGAAGATAATATGTTATGATATGATTGATGATATTGCATATTTGTTTATACGATTATAATGAGGATGATGATGATGCTTGTACGTTTGTATGTTAACATCTTGGACACCTAGAGAGCACATTGCTCAGCATAGAAAGGAAATGTATGATATAAAATAATAAAAAATATTTATAAAAAATAAAAAAATAAAATAGCAACTTGAGTAAGTATATAAATATATAATAAGTATATAAATAAATATTGCGTGAGAGATTCTTTTCTTCCTGTCTATGTATCGCTAGTTAGTCACTATACTTAAGAGATTCTTCCCAGTGGATCCATATAAACTACCAAACTCTTCTAAAAGGAATTTGGTATACTCTTTCTTTGCTTCTCTTCTGCCATGTATTAATGCTTAAAAATTATTATTAAAGCATCATTTAGTTGATTTGTTAGATTTGGAAATTATCCCTATATGGAGTAGGAGGAAAGCTTTTTTCCTTTTGATTTTATTATACATTGTTATTTTGTGTTTAAATGCTATAAAACTCTGGGCATTAAAATATGTATATATTGAAATAAATAGTTAGTGGAATAGGTATGAGAAAATGAATTCCA
The DNA here is from genome assembly GCA_032468115.1 of Grayia smithii. Classification (NCBI taxonomy): domain Eukaryota; kingdom Metazoa; phylum Chordata; class Lepidosauria; order Squamata; family Grayiidae; genus Grayia; species Grayia smithii. The sequence goes on along the minus strand of JANHFM010000163.1, from coordinate 101,372 downwards.
GTCCTACTGCTTTATCTTAATAGTGCTGCAACTTCCTAACAAGGCTGTTTCTGAAAGCACATAAATCCTTTATTTAAATACCTGGCCTAGGTATTTAAACTATTGTTTATCCATGATTTATTGATTAAATTGTAATGGGCAATTTCATATAATATATTAATAAAATTAAAACAACCCCCATTGTGATTTAACAATATGAAAACCCAAACTGTGCTGGTTTCCATTCTGTATTTGAGCCAAATTTGAAATGCCTTTGATGTTTTCATGATTTGGCATCAGCATGCCTGAAAGACAGTTTTCAACCAAAGCTGTCCCATATGTCTTAACACCCCTGCAGTTTCTATCTCAGACAGGCTGTAACTGCATACTTGGGAGTATTTTTTTATTGAATTTAAGCTTTCATCAGATTAGTGTTGAGCATATCATAACTCACTGTCTGATTTTGCATTATGCACTGAGTCATAATATGGTTTATTTGGTTTGACTCAACCTGTGTTTTAACCCTATTTATTGTGGGTTTTTTTTTTCAAATCGTGTTTATAGATCACTATTCCCAGGGGTGGATTCTACTTACCTTTACTCCCAGTTTGCAATGGGAGCGCGCATGTGCGCTTGCTTCGCTCGCATGCACACACACTTCTGTGCATGCAGAGAAGCTTCTGCACATGCACAGATCACCTGTGATGATGTCGGGGCGGGTGGGCAGAGCCTCCCGCCAGTTTTACTACTGGTTTTATAGAACCGGACAGAACTGGGAGCAATCCACACTGAATATGTCATTCAAATTCTGCCAACTTCAGTTTAGTTAACTATTCTCTAGCACAACGTCAGACCAAGCCATTATTTTCTTAGCTGTATGAAAATGAAAGCTACCTAACCTATCTCTATAATGAAGTATAATTAACTCTTTTTTTTAATAACAGGCTAGTATATTGTATTCTCCAAGTTAGGGAAGTGTAAGTACAAGAATGTACATGAATCAAACAATACTCTAGAATAAGTTAACTTTAAGTTAAGCTGAGTTAAGTTTCCTTAAGTATTTTTTTCTGGAGGAAGAAACACTTCTATCTAATCAGTATCTCCCCCTCCCCGCTTTTACCTCATGTACCTTCCTCAGACAACAAGAACAATAATGAGAAAAAATCCATGTACTTTTGAAGAACTTACACTGTATGCCTGCTATTGCTGCCAAGGTGATCATTTGTATGCCTTTAACATTGTCTTTTGGAAAATAAGAACATTATTTTGAAAGTAATTTCGAACAATGATCTAGTGACTTCTGATGCTCAAGTTGGTACTGCCATTTTCAGTTTAGTAGCCCTAAAAACTTTAGGTAGGTCAATCACTCATGAGATGGTAATTCTCAGGGAGTAAAACTGCCACTGGTTGATTAACGTAATTCGGATATAGGGGATTAGGCATTATGAATACTTGTCTCTTTCCAAACGTAATCAACAAAAATCCAGCCTCACATTATTTCTTTTTCTGAATCCAAAGGATTGGTGGGTTTTGGGTTTTCTTGACAAGAACAGTAGACATGTTAATCTTCAGCAATAAAACCAAGGGTTAATTTAAGGGATACAATTTTTTTGAGGTAGAAAAGATTATCAAGAAACAATTGGTTTTTGTGTTCAAGAACTATACTGCAAGCAGAATTCTTAGATGTGTACAGTCTGAAAGAAAATTGTAGCCTGATTCATGCATTTATTTGAGAAGTGCAAATTAGATTGCACTTTCCTCCATCTGTACCCAGAAACCAATTACGAGGTGCATGATCATCTGAATGTGAATGTAAGTGGAGTACAGAGGGATTTTTTTAAAAAAAATGGAGGGGGAGAATGTGATAGAGTATAAGAAATAAAGAGCACATATTTACTTCCTTTGGATAATTTGAATCAGGAAACTTCAACATAAATATCTGTTTAGTATTTTTGAATCTGAGGACATGTTTGGATGTTTGAAGATTTTGGGGATTTGACAATAAGTTGTAACAGAACATCATTTTAAAAGAAATGAAAGTTAGAAGATAACATATTTCTTTGAATGCATAGTTTTCTGCTTAAAAAAAAAACATGCTTATTTCACAGAAAACCGAACTATATTTCCCAGTTGAAAGACTTATTTCTATGGATTTTTAAAATAATTTGAAAAAAGGAAAAAAAAATATTTTCTAAAATCATTGCAGGAACCAAGAGTTATTTTTATATTAAAAAATATACTGATAAAATTGTCAACGTACTCAGCCCTCGTTGTATCACAAGCTGTATCTGTAAAACAATTCTTTGGGAACATGACTGCATGAAAATAAAATATATAATTATAATTAGAAATCAATGCAATTAAAAAACAATAGAAGCTCCAAATAGACATATAGGCTGCCTCATTTTGTTGAAGGAAGAGATATTCCTGAAAGAAGTGAATGAAAAATGCTGGCAATGTATGCCAAGAGTACAGGTAGACCTCAACATATGATCACAGTTGAGCCCAAAATATACATTGCTAAGCAAGACAGTTAAGGGAATTTTGCCCCATTTTACAACTTATCTTGCCACAGTTGTTAAGTTAATAACATGGTTGTTAAATGAATCTGGCTTCCTCATTGACTTTGCTGTCAAGAAAGTTACAAAATATGATGACCCGGGATGTGGCATGAAAGCAACACAGCCAGAGAACAGGTCTAACTTCCTTTTATTGTTCCAACTTTGCCCCCAAACATTCCCACGTTCCCTACAAGTCCTGGAGCAAAGCTCTCACATGCCCCTTCAGCAACCTCTGGCTGTGAGTAGTCCAGTAAGCCAAGTATCCAACCTGGATACTTTGGTAAGTATCCAAACAGTAACCAGGGCCAACAGTCCAGGTTAGCCAAACATTAACCAGAGCAAGAAGTTCAGCAAAGCAGGTAAACAGGGTAAGCCCCACAAGACAGAGCACATTAATCTCCAGGTGTTGGCAAGTACACACGAGGCTCCACAGATTCAATGCTTGTTCCCAACAAATGCCCCTCCCACCAGAACCTCCTTACATCTCAATCCCCAGGTGTGTCTAGTGAAATGGGGCGGGGCACTCTCCTCGCAGATTCGGACTCCGACGGGGGCATGACACAAAAACCCAGGGATACTGCAACTGTCATAAATACATGCCAAGCGTCCAAATACATGCCAAGTTGTCAAGTGTCCAAATTTTCATTATGTGACCACAGGGATGCAGCAATGGTTGTAAGTATGAAAAACAGTCAAATCACTTTTTTCAGTGCCATTGTAACTTTGAATGGTCACTAAACAAACTGTTGTAAGTCAAGGACTATTTGCATACTCTCAGCAGTCAGAAGATCATACTGTTTACTACTCAGGACATCTGCAAATACATTAAAGATGTAAATAGCAACAGAAATGTATGATTTTTTTCCAAAAGATGATCAAATTCAGAAGGAATTCCCAGTCTTGGCAGGCTTAAGAATACTAATAAAGAGAAGGTAATGGGTTCAAAAAAGTTCAAACCACGATGGAAGGAATGTACTGAAATTCTATACAGTGATACCTTTACATACCTTTACCATACAGTGATACAATATCTTTGAAGATATTCCCTCTCTATAAGAATCTCTAATAGTAGAAGATGAAGCTATTTCCAAGTCAGAGAATTAGAGAAGTTGATGGAGTATCCATAGGAATGTGGAATGCAACAGAAGAAGAATCTGTAAATGTTCTAACCAAACTATGCCAGCAAGTCTGGAGAATGGTACAGTGACCAATAGATTGGAAGAAGTCAACGGATACACCAATACTAAAGGGACTTTATAGATTACAAGTGCAAGCTATATACAATACCCCTGATTTCATGTGCTATCACAATAATGCTTAAGATCATATAATGCAGATTAAAGCCCTAAATGGAAAGGGAGATGCCAGATGTTCAAGCTGGTTTTAGAAAAAAATAAAAAAGATGTTAATACTGATGCATACTGGATGTAGTAATTGGGAAAACCAAAGAGTAACAAGAAAAGTCAATGTGTACTTAATTGAAAATAGAAAAGCCTTTGATTGTGCTTACTATGTCAAGTTGTGAAATATGTTTAGAAAAATGAGAATTCCAGAACATCTAATTGTTCTTGTACAAGATCTATATAGGGATAAGGAAACCACAGTAAGGACAGAACATAGCAAAACAGATTGGTCCCAGATGAACAAAGAAATGAGGTAAAGGTGCTGTATACTTTTTCCTTATTTATTAATCCTATATGTTGAATATATATTGAGGGATTAGAAGATGGGCATGGTTTTAAAATTGGAGGAAAAATAATAACTTGTGTAATGTTGATAACACCACTGTGATAGTTGAAAATGCAAGTGATCTGCAAGCTGCAGAAATTAAAAATAAGGTGAATAGTGAAAAAAATGACACTAAAGCTAGCTATAAGATTACCAAATTAAGGACAATGAGTCAAGAACCACCTTTGGAAACAAGATATTGAAGTGGTGAATAGCCTTATGCCTTTCATGATCGAGTAGTGGCAGTAAAAGAACCAGCAGTCAAATACATGTGCCACATATTAGAGCTTGGTAGGTCAGTGATAAAGATTTTGGAAAAGATTCGGATGCCATGACATACAACAATCAAAATTGTGCAGGAAATGGTTTTCCCTGTAGCACCCCAGGAAAACAAAGGCTGAACTTTGAAGAAGCAAGATACAAAAACATTAACATGTTTTTATCTTTGATGTTGAGCATACTATGGCTACCCGGGAAAACAAACGAATGGATGATGGAAGTAATCAGTGCAGTGTTGTCACTCAAGGCACAAATGACCAGACTGAAATTATCTTATTTCTGACATATTATAAAAGACCTTGCTGTGAAAGGCAAAAGGAAAGAGAAAAAGAGAATGTTTAGTATTAAAGTAGATGGGCTCAATTCTAGTGGTGATAGGTGCTTCACTGTAAGCCCTGAAGGAAGAGGTTGATAACAGAGCCTTCTGGAGAAAACCTACTTTGTGTCACTAAGAATTGAAACTGACTTATAAATTTTCTAAATAGTAAATAATAATAATAATGATGATGATGATGATGATGATGATAATATACAAGTTGCTACCGAATATAGTACTTTGCAGAATATTAAATTGTGAGTTTGCTCTGTGAAAATTTAAAAATCTGAATATTACATAAAAGTTATGTCTTTTCTTTTGTTTTTGAGATGGACAGGAGGCATTAAAAAGTGGCTGGAAAACTTGCTGCCAATTGATAACTTAGAACTGGCCATGAGACTAGAATTGTAATCCAACCACACAAGGGCAGTAGATCCCAAGTCCTGCCTTTAAAATTTCCATATTTGGAAATTATCTGAATCATAGATATGTTAGGTGCTTAGCTATTATAATATAAAGCACCATTAGCACTTGATAGTGACAGGATGGGAGCAGTAATCATTTGTGTTAAAATACCCTGCTGTTGGAATGTTTTGAATGAAGGTACTCATTAAATCCTAAATCTCCCTGTCATTTGTGTTACATGGGTTCAGTTTCTTTGTGAAGGAAGTATCCCATGAGTATAAAAGGAACCTGCATACTTTGTACTCTTGTGAAGTTTCTCTTTTGTGGTCTCTTTATTAGTGAGTGGCCATATGGTATTTATTACCTTTCTTGCTCTGACTGGAATAATACATCCATTTTTATGGTGCATATGAATAGGAACCTGTCAGATTTTCCTATCATTTGGCTGAAGGCTGGATACTGTGTTTGGGAGAGTTTATAAAGATAAGGTTTTATGAAAATGCTTATTTTTAGCTCTCACAAGAGAATGGGATGCAGTCTTCATAGTTTGTCCTAAATGTTTCCTATTCCATCTCCAAATATTCTCTGTTTTCTACATTTTCCTTTTCTTTATATTTCCACTTCAGGAATAGAACATGGCACCTTATCAAACTGTTGCCATCAGACACATTTAAATCCATCAAATGTCTGGGGAAAAGTGAGCTGCACTTTGGAACAGATAGATACTCAGACAGAACAGAAGTTTTACTTGAGACTTTCTATGCCATCTTTCAAAACAAGTTTCCTTAAGATGATTAGTGGTGATCCTGAAGGAGGCACTTAGATCTGAAGTCAGTAGGAAAATACACCAAGTTAAACACTTAAATATTACTGGTTGTTTTCTCCTCCTTTCCTCACTTTAAGAATGGATCCCATTTATTTATTGATCTTATTTTTATCCTGTTGCCATTAGATATTAATCAAAACGACAATAGAATTGGAACAGAGTACAATCTGGATGGTGACAGTAGAACCAGTAGAAAATAGAGAGCAAAGTAATAACAATAGTTGCAGGTGAAAGGTTCTTTGAAATATCTCCATTTTAATACTTCCCTAATTATTAGGCATATTTAATTATTAAAGAGGAAAGCAGTCTGATCTCACCGAGGAGCCATTTCACAGTGTTGGCACTGCTGCACAGAAGCAGTGCCATCTAGATGATGGTTCTGCTGACATCCCAGAAATGTGAGACAACAAGGAGTCCCTTCCTACATGATGACAACAGGCTAGGTTGAATCCAGTTAGAGGAGGCAGTTCTTGGCATACTGAAATGCCATCAAGAACTTTATAGCTTATTACCAGCATTTTAAATTGTTCTTAGAGCTGAACTAGAAACCAGGGCAGGGCCTATAATTGGAAACTAATTAAGGAGAGAAGCAATGTACAACCAAGGAGAATTTCCTGACAGTTAGAACAATTAATCAGTGGATTAATCTCCTCCAGAAGTGAATGCTCCAACATTGGAAGTTTTAAAGAAGAGATTAGAGAACTATTTGTCTGAAATGGTATAGGGCTTCCTTCCTGTACAGGGGGTTGGACCGGAAGACCTCCAAGGTCCCTTCCAACTCTGTTATTTTGTATTCTGTATACAGATGTAATATGCTTGCAACTTCAGCAGCCTAATCTAATTAACATATGATCCACCAGATTGTGGATTAATTGTACTTTCTGGGTAATTTAAAAGTAGCCCTATGGAAAACAGATGCAGAAGTCTGTCTGGGCGATGATGAGGGCATTACAATCACTAGGTCTTCCTGCATCAGATAAGGATGCAATAGGTGCAACTGCTGAAGCTGGCCTCCCTCCCCCAATGGTTCAAGCAGGAGCCATGGGTCCAGAAGGATCCTGAAATAATAAACCTCCTCCTGCTGTGGTAGTACTTGTCTGTCTAAGGATAATACTGACTAAAGGAGGAACCCAATGTATTAACAGCAATTCCACCTTGCTTGGTTTTAATTTGAGCCTGTTCCCTTCCCCTACAGACCTTCACTGTAATGACCCTGCTGCACTTGCTCCAAAGGTGGGTTTTTTTCAAAATGGTGTTTTTTTGGAAATAGCACCTTTGGGACAACAATGAGCTGTATGATTGTGAATCTCCATAGACGCTACTGGACTTGTTTGTGAGGAAAAGGAGGAGGTTTTCTGTGAGGAAATGGAATAGAACCAACTGCATTTAGGAATAATAATCGTGGGGGATGATTTCAGTAGTGTTTAATCCAATGACTTCACTGGTTGCGGCAGATCCAGCAAGACTCCAGGACTGCTTACCTGCACCCCCCACTCCCCGTCCCAAGCAATCCATCCAGTCCCAAACAGAGACATTCTTTAAAAATATAACAGCAGAGGCTGAGTTCTGAAGGTCAGTCAGATAGACCAACCAAAAAGCAGGACAGCACTACTGTTGTGGCTTATTTATTAGCCTGAAAGAAAATGCTGAGAAAGCAACTTTTCAAACTTCAGCCTCTCGTGTTTACCTGGCTGTGCCACACTTTGAAATTTGGATTCCATCCCATTGTGATTCTTGTGTTTTCCCTTGGATTTGTCACTTGTTTTGTTTGATTCCTGGTCTCTGTTTTGACCAAGCCTTTGATTATGTTTACAGTTGCTGTTCTTGGACATAAGGAAACAGGACTCTTTCCTTCTGAAATTTCGTTCCTTCAGAGTTTGCATATGACTGGAATGTGGCAGGCATCCAATTTACTCTCTTGTTGGCTGGCAGTCAGCAGTGCCAAAACAGAAAACTCTCAGCCTCCAGAATTGACATGGTATATAACAGTTTTTTCCCCACTAGTAAGGGGTACCGATGAATAGTTAGGTATTATCAGCATAAAAGAATTGTACGTCCCTGAGTAGTTTCATATACTGTAGACATTAAAAAGCATAGGGTTGATGAATGACTCCTGTAATAGCCCATAGGTGATGGTATCTGGCTTAACTTCTCCCACTACAAGAGACCAAAATTGTCTATGGAGTAAAGAATGACATCATTGTAAAATAGTTTCCCTTATCCTCAATCTCTACAGGTGAGTCCATAGGACACATTGAGTATACATGATTGATAGTATCAAAAACTGCTGAGAGGTCTAAAAGGACAAAGAAAATTGCACTACCATCCAGGTCCAATATCATAAAACATATTTTGAAGTAGAATCCTATCATATCATACAGATAATGAAAATTATATTATCATGAAAAGCAGCCAGAAATAATAGAAAATCAAGCTCATTATTTCAGTACAAAAAAGGCATTGAAATAAATACATACAATAAAAAAATAATAATGGACCACAAGGTTTTCTCTTGACTAGTAATATAATTTATCATAATAGAAAGTGTGTTTCTCACTAATGTGTGCGCGCGCATGTGTGCATGCTTCTTCAAGTCAGTGTTGACTTCCCAGGATTGAGAAACCATAACTCTCCCAAGGTCACCCACTGGCTTTGAGTCTAAAGTAGGATTAGAACTTGAGGTCTTCTGATTTTTAGTCTGATGTCTTAACCACTAGACTGAACTGATTGCCCAGGGTCACTTTAGCTGAATTTAACACCTGAGTAGGTTCTTGCAACTATACATACTCTTTTTTAATAATCTGAACTCAGTCCTTGATTCTTTCAAAGTCAATATCAGTTCTTTCTACTGAAAATAACATGTGATTTATACAGAATGGATCCCTAAGAAGCATCCAGACTGATGTGTTTTATGCTGATGGAAACTTCTGAGATGTCTTTAAAAGGCAGCTTTTATATGGAGTGTAATTGCAGAAGTATAGTTTAGATGTTACCAGGGCATGAAAAAGTCCAGTGAGATCCATTGATTTCATAGTGCATTACTCTCTGATTTTAACAAGCTGGACATGATAAATAGAAAAACAAAATAAATCAATATGAACACAATGGTTTGGAGGGTTACCTACCAGGGGTCTGAAAAAGAAAGAGCGAGTGAAATAACTGTCAGAATAATGTTTATAATGTGGAAGAACTTTTTTTTTCTTTCACAGTAGTACTGCTTCAGATCAAAATCAACACGCAAACCGGGGATACTTTCAATACTTTCAATGAAATTGACCAGAAAGCCAACAAACAAAATGTATTATTACAAGACATGAAAAACAAACAAACACTGATTGTTCCAGTATCCTATTTAATATATGACAGCTATAGATATGTGTTGATGAGTGGAAATTGAGAGGTGATATGTTTTAATACCCTAGTGGGAATTACATATTCTATATTCATTCAGCTAAATTTTCTGGAGAAGAAACTCTAGATAATTTCCATTGAAAAGGACGGAAACCTTTGGCAAATATACTCCAGTGCCATTTAATCTTTTTTCTAGGAGAAAGATATTTAGAATTCAGCAATATATATTTGCTTGGCACTAGTATATAGTGTGTAGAATCTTAAAAAAAGACATTAGGGAATTTGAGACATTTCTTCAATATGGGAATGAAAAGGCTGCATAAACTTGCACACATCACTTAAAGGCTTATGACATTGTTCTGAAACATACTGTTATTTCTTCTGTATGAAGATTACTGTAAAATTACACATTAATTACAAGAATGATCTCTTCACACAGAAGCTGCCCAGTAAGTCCAGCTGTGTTTTGTTGTAATGTCTGCACAGCCTGAAACGATGAGATCTGCTAGCTATTTCCCATAAAGAAGAAATTACAGCAAACATTTATTGAATAATGTGTTTATCTACCATGCTTTTCTTGAATATATATTGATTAACCTGACACTATTCGTTGGAATTGATCAGATTTATCATATTTGCATTATGGGTGGAAAGCCATGCTTCTCTTTGGTGGCCAAAAAAAAGAAGTCTTTTATAACATATAATTTTTACTGATTTTTTTTTTACATGAGATTAAAAGACTACAGAAATGTAAAAAAAAGAAGTACTGTAGAAAAAAGAAAGATATAAAAAATTTTTAAAAAGTAAAAAACAGTTGAAGACGAACACCCCCCCCCCACCCCCTGATATCTGAAGAAGCCGTTACTGATCTCTGGAGCAAGTTCCATATCTTGGTTCCATCTTATTGATTGATTGAATTTGTATTGCCGCCTATTTGCAAATGGTGACTCAAGGCGGTTTAGAGAATATAAAACCAGGTTTAAAACAATAAAACTAATGAAAAGATTCAAATAAATTAATATAGTATAATATAATAAAATCACCCCCCACCCCAGCAACAGCAAATTACACAAGCTATTTAATGGGCTCCATCCTGCTCTGGGTTCTCCAGGCCTCCTGGCAGAACCAGGTCTTCAGCACTTTCCGGAAGAATATTAAGAGTGGGGGCCCTTCTAATCTCTGGAGGAATGATGTCCCACAGAGAGGGAGCCACCATGGAGAAGGCCCTTCTTCTGGGTCCCACCAGGTGTATCTCCCTCGGGGATGGGACCTACAACATTCCCTGCCTCCCTGCTCTGATGAGTCTGGTAGATGTGACCTGCAAGAGACAGTTCCTTAGATAACCTGGTCCCAAGCCGTGAAGGGCTGTAAAGGTGACAACTAGTACCTTGAATTGCATCCGGAAGCAAATCATTAGCCAATGCAGCTCCTACAGGAGAGTTGATACATGTGCACACTGGAGTCTGCACAAAACCATGCAGACTGCTGCATTTTGCTGCAACTGGAGCTTCTGGATGCTCTTCAAGGGCAACCCCATGTAGGATTGTTGGTCCAGGAAAGGGTGTAACTGGTGCACAACCCACAGTTGCGCAAAGGCCCTCTTGGCCACGACCAGGAGCAGGAGTCATGAGTCCAGGAGAACTCCCAGATTATGCACAGGGCAGGGGTGAAATCTAAACATTTCCCTTACCAGTTCTTTGGGCATAGCTTGGTGGGGCGGGGTTCTTGTGACTTAGTGGGCATGACCAAGTTGACATCACTCACAGCCATGCCCACTAACTCACATGACCCCTGACCCTACCAAGTCACACCCACAGAACCTGATAGGAAAACTTTATTAATTTTTTTTCTATTTTAAAACCCTATTTTCCCCTGTCATGAGATGCCTGTCAGACTTGGAAACATTATTAGTTAGGTTCCAAGCTGCCATTTTCTGAACTGTGGGAAAATGGGAGGGGGGAATGGGAAGGAGTAGATAATAGCCATAATAGTATTATATAATTGGGTGAAGGTCGAATCACCTCGACATCTAGAGGAGGAGTCAAGTACAAACGTGCTGTGATTGGACCTCGTGATCCGGTAAAGGAGATCGGGGAGGTTTTGATATATTGAAAGGAAACCGGGAACTTTCAGTTTCGGGTTTTCACAGGATGTGACAGTATACCTATCCGAATAAATTGGACTTTTGAAACATGCTGGAGGAGGAGTTTTCATTTGGCACAGGTTTTCTGGAACTCCGACATTGCCTGCAGCCGCAGCCTCTTTCTTTTGGTGCACCTGGAAGCACTTCTTGTGCCAAAAGATGCAGCGGCTGCAGGCTTCTTGTAGAGAAACTTACCGGAGCTGTGCTCCCCTTGTTAAACGCAGTGAGAGGACCAACTCTGGCTGTGCCACCGCGGATTCCGCAGCAGTTTTTCTTCGGCCTGGGTGGTGGTGGTTACCCAGTCAGAGTGGACATTGGGTGGGGGGGAGAGGCCAATGCAGCCCCCACTCAGTCCACCCTGGGTGAGCGATCACACTTCCTCTGCAGCAACAGGTGCACTGCGGCTGCCTTGCCCACCTTCACCTCCATGCATTGCACTTGGAAGGGGCCGTTGCCACCACCACTGCCGCTCCCACTCCCCACCTGGCTGCACAATGTGCACATGTCCACTTGCCCTTCTGAAGCAACCCTGCCACCGTTCGCTTTCATTTTGACAACAGTGTGCTTTTAAGAAGAGTGAGCATGTTCCCCTGTACGCGGCACCTGCGTACACTTTCCTCCTCCTCCAGAATGCCAGCATTGCATTCAGAAGATACTCACTCTCCTTAAACGCACACCATTGTCAAAATGAAAGCGAATGGCAGCAGGGTTTGCTTGGGAGGGCAAGTGGACATGTGCACTGTTCTATCTGATGTTCCCCCAAGAATGGTGAGACACAGTCAGAATTCAACTCTTTTTATTTGTAACAAGAGGGCACAACGAACAGCAACTGTGGCTAGACCTCTCCCTTATATAGAGGTCTAGCCAGAAACACAACCAATGACAGGGATTCGTTTTTCCCTCC